>VZTB01016734.1:153158-194650 GCA_013397245.1 Thryothorus ludovicianus | reverse complement strand
GGCCCCGCTCCCCCGGGCTGCGCTCCCGTACCCCGGGAGGGCCGCGCCGCCGCGCCTGGGCAACCCGGCAGCTGCCCCGGCCGCCTCCGGCCCGGCCCCAGCTGCGCTGCGAATGCTCCTCAGCGATCAATGCAGAGTCAGAAGGACTCAGCTGCGGGGAAAGGTGGCAGGCAGGGACTGTCCTCCGCACAATAACTCTTTCACTTTTCCTGCTCTGCATCCCGGCGAACTTTCCTGCGGCACACGGGCTGATTCCCCGATCTCACCTGCCTCCCGGGGACTGCCAGGTCCCGTCCGGGCGAGGAGCCGCCGCTCGGAGAGTGCCTCTGCTCCTCGTTAACACCTGCGGCAGAGCTGGAGCAGACAGCTCAGGGGCACTCTCGGTGGGGTCCAACTTCTCCAACAAAAGCCCCAGCTTTTGATTTTGACGTGAAACAGAAATCTTTCTTTTCGGTTTGGGTTTGTGTCGTCGCAGATTTTGCACCGCTAACTTTTCAGAACACTCCCTCAGCCAACACTAGAGATAGCTGGCTTTGAATTTGAAAAAAAAAAAAATAAAAAAAGGCTAATTTATTTGCAGCCTATGGATTTTTTTTTTTTTTTTTTAGGACCAGCATTCGTAGAATTGCAATTTGGTTAGTCCTAACCTAAGTTCAGAAACTAGATATTATCTCTGGAAAATAATGGAAACTAAAGCATATAGAAGAGAAAGTATTTTGCAGTTTATCTTCAAGCATAATCTATTAAGTAAAACATCACACCCTTCTCCAAGCACAGTTTCCTCTACAAATGAGGAATAGATTTGCTACGGGGGAAAGTGATACTTGTGTCGGGATGAGGACATTGTTACATACTGGGGTTTTTGCTCTCAGTCCTGTAGTGCAAATTTTGTTTTTCAGATTCTGCAACAGCAGCTTGGCTCACAGCCATAAGCAAGGGAGCTGACTTTGAAATTTTCTTTGAAATCCTCTTTCCTTCCTTTTCTATCAGTGGCAGGTGCAGGTCCAGGGCCACAGCCTTTGTCACTTGTTCTGCTGAGCCCTGTCCAGCAGCCCGGAGCCCACCTGAGGGACAGCCTGTCCCGCAGCCCTTCCCAGCCTGTTCTCTCTCTCTGCCATGAAAACCCGTGTGCTGACACCGGGGGATTACTTGTGAGGGGAATTTGCCCTCAGTATTTTTGCCGCTTTAATTCTTGGTGGCATTTTTCAAGTTTCCAAACCCCATTTCCTCCTACTTTTCCGAACGAGCTGAAGCACTTGGGGTCTCTGTTCTTTGATTTTGGGAGTGGACTCATTGTCGACCATTATTTTGCAACTGCATCTGATTTCTTTGTCACCGTGACCATGAACCAGACCCAGCCAGGACTGACCTGGTGACAGAGCTCGGGGGGCTGCTGAGGTGGGAAGGAGCCCAGCTCCCTCACACAGCCCTGGCATCTCTCGGCCCTGCCCCGGCTTTGCTCACCTTGTCCGGCTGCCTTGCGCACCTCGCTCCGTCCCGGGGGTCCCTCTGCAGGTGCGGGGCGGCCCGTGAGGCGGGCGGGGCTGTCCCGGCTGGATCTGGCCCCTCCCAGCTGGACCCGACCAGCCCTGGCTGGCTCCCAGCGATCCCCCAGGGCAGGGCTGAGCCCCTCACAGAAGCTCAGGGCAGGAGGAAGTAGAAGGATGAGGCTCCGCCGAGGGGAAAGACGGGGCGGGGGAGGGGGGAGACGGACTACGGAGTATATTTTTTAACTTTGTTTCCGACTCTACTTTAAATTAATTTTCCCCAAATGAAGTTTAGCCTATGGGGATAACTGATAAGTGATCTTGGTTTTTTCTCGATCCATGACATTTTCCCCTCAGTGTCCCCTGCCCCGAGGAGGAGGGCAGTGGCGGAATGCCCAGGTGGGGCCATCAGGCGTTGGAGCGGAGGCGATCCCGTTGGGAGCACAGCAGCTCCAGCGCCGGCTGCTACAAACGCCTGTGTGTTCTGACGGTCCAGCACTGCCACAGGGGTCCTTTTCTGTCCATCCTGCCATCGCCACCCAGCTCTTGGCTGCCTTTCCCACTGACTCTGCAGAAGGCATTGAGGGTACAGCGGTCAGATTTCCTAGGCTGAAATGCCCGCTTGGCAAGAAATCATCCCATTTCACTGCAGTGCAACACTGCCTGAACAGGGCACTCTGGCAGACAGTAGCACCTTTCAGTTTTTTGATTACAATACTTCTGTGAATGTCCTGGAGCTAGGTCAGCCTGTGTGTTTGCATCCTACAGTCTCCTTTGTACAATTACACTGTGACCACATGGGGCAGAAATCTCTATTCACTGTCAATCACTGTACTCTTTGCACTTCGCTTTCTGTCCCACACATGATCTCAGTTGAACAGTCATTGCTGGAAAAGAGAATGCTTCCTCTCTCTTGCTTCTTCTTGAAAGCATCTGCTTCAAGTTGTGGGCATGTGTCTGTCTTATAAAATCAGTTATTAAATTGCCTGGAAATTGTGCTTCGTTCCCTTTAAACAAAATTGTAGATAAATGGTGGGTGAATTTTTCTTTTTTTCCATGCACTAAATTCAAGAAATATGCAGTTTCACTTAGTCCCTTCAAATACTTAACAGATTTGGATTAACTTTGTTGAATAGTTTTGTGGTGACTTTTAAGGAAAAGATTCACAAATGGGTGATTTTCATCAATCTTCCTTTTTCTCGTATCTTAAAGGATAGGTAAATTTTGAAGCATGAAGGAGATTCAGGTCTTGTTCTGTTCTCTGCCTGAGTGAATTTGAACTCTCATTGTCATCTACTAAGTTGTTAAGTTATTTGGGGGTGCAAGGAAAGAGAAAAGAAGATTATTTTCCTGCCGGTAGTTTTTCAATATGTACAAATAACATTAACTAAAGCAGGAATTAGATCAGAGTTTCCTCTCAGGTAAGAATCAGGAGGCTAAGTCCTGCTCATACATCTCAGCTAACATTTATTTCCTCATGGAGTTCAAGAGTGCTCCAGTGAGAGAGGCAGGAGGAACCCTGCTTTGCAGCCTGGTGGAGGACACTGGTCCCAGATATGGGAATGTGGATGAGAATCACTAACAAGAAAGGGAACTAAGCCCAGAAGGTTAAGGTGTTTTTGACGCTTGTAGTGATATTTCTCCTGGTAACTTTCTTAAAGTTTGGAGCGACAAAGAAATTGTCCAAAGCAGGGAAGCCTATTACCAGCTTTTCTCCACTCAGCCTTGTGTTCTCCCTTTTCTTAGGAGTCACTGTAATTTGATGTCATAGCACTGCATTACATTTTCCTTGCCCTTTCAATTTGATAAAATAAAAGCTATTATCTGCTCTGATCCTAATGCCTTGTGCAGTTTCTACCAAGTTCAGTGTAAACTAGAATGCTTCCTGGAAGCATCCATAGTCACTTGGCTATGGAGGTACTTACCACAGGCTGAGGAAGATTTTGTCAGGTGACAGAAGAGCTTGTATAATTTAACACGACATAGTTCCTCCTGAATGTTGGCAAAGTGGGCAAGAACCCTCAGAGGCTGTTTGTGAGAAATGTACTTCACTGTAAAGAGTTTCTGAGCCAATGCCAATGTCTAGTTACCAAAAGACTTTGTCAGCACTGTTTGGAGGCAGATCCACACCGTGCTGCTCTGACATGCAACAACCCCTTTGGAGATATGCCTGGTTCTTCCTCAATTGTTTTCCTGGGGCTGCTGGAAGAGGATGATCCCTATCAATGCTGCTGTCCTTGCTATTTTCAGTTTGAAGTACTTTTGATGGCACTTGTTGGGCAAATTGCTCTTTATGCCACACTATTGCTCAGAAAGGTTTTTCTGCCTGTCACCTGTTACAGATGCTGAGAGATAATGTTGCTTGTTTCACAGATTTCTTATTAACAGCTTATTTTTGCTTACAGGACTCACAGTACATATACTGAGTATCACCAGCTCTCAGCTACATTTCTCTAGTGTAATATTTGTAATATTATCAATATTTCTGAGGCTCATATTGCATCTGGTCCCATGATTCAGCCAAAATTGAATTGGTTTGTGATCTAATAACTCAATTGCAAATACAGCAGCCTTTTTTTCCTGCAGAGCATTTAAATCAAGAGCTTGTGAAGCAATTCAAGTCATATGGCAGATATCCTCTTATTCCTTGGGATTCTTACTTTTTTTTTTTTTTGGATGGTTATTGCAGTGCAATATGAAATCCTTATTTTTGCCTCATGACTCATCTCCAATAAGCATTTTTATTTTCTTTCTCTCAAAGGGAGATGCACTGATTTAATCTTCTTGTCTCTGTCCCAGTCCTCCTACCTGGACTTCTATCAGTGGTACTGTAATTGTTTTATACTGTGTGTTGATTTTGATACGATCTTTTTCCTGCAAAATTTAGCTGACCTTGTTTTAGCACAGCCTATGTTTTTGTCTTTATTGTTGTTCAAACTAATCAAAACCTCCTCTGCTTTAACCAGGAAACAGATTGTCCCACAGACAATCTAATCTCTAAGTAGAAACTCTTAGGATCTTGGTACTTTTAAG
The DNA here is from genome assembly GCA_013397245.1 of Thryothorus ludovicianus. Taxonomy (NCBI): domain Eukaryota; kingdom Metazoa; phylum Chordata; class Aves; order Passeriformes; family Certhiidae; genus Thryothorus; species Thryothorus ludovicianus. Next base: position 190,130 of record VZTB01016734.1, on the reverse strand, counting down.
TAGGAATGGCAGATTTCTTAGGTCTGTAATTTAAATATGCATTCCCTTGTTACTTTTTATTGGCATCAGGAAATAGACACAATCTCTTGAACTTTCTAGCTACACTTGCCATTTCAGTGTCTCAAATATTCTTTGTAACTCCATTTCCTAGCTAACACATTCATCTATGGCATCCCCAGCTTCTTCTCTTCTGAGTTGTCTCTACATTCAAATGTCCTATTACATATCATCCTCTCTGATAATTTCCTACTAACATTGTATCTCTTAAATTTCAATCAGATTTTAGTGCTAATCACACAAATTATTTGATGTTTCAGCTGTGCCTCCTTTACAGAAAATTTGTTTCAGAATATACGCAAACAACACATTCTGTTACCTGACATTTTAAAACAATCATAGCCAAAATAACAACCACTATTTCACAGTTAGTTATTATTATGAATGGTTCATGAAAGTGTATATCCTGCAGAGTAAGACAGAAATTAAGGAGAGGTTATATTGTATAGTGCTGTATATACAAAGAGGTAAAAATACCCTATATAGTGGGAATTTGAGCTCTATTTTCAGTACAGCTCTTGCATCCATGAAACACTTCCCACTGGCAGAAATAACAATATTTTTTCAGAATCTTTCAAAATATGTCACAGTTCAACTACTGCAAAGGCAACAGATACTTTAAAAGTGCTTCTCAAGGTTGTTCACTTTAAGAAAGGGGGTGATTCAATTGCTGGATGATTTTTTTCCAAGAGCAAAGAATACTATTCAGTAACAAACACTAAAGGGAGGAAACTAAGCCTGTAGAAGAAAAAGTCAGATTCAAAATGATCCAAGAGGAATGATATTCTTCACGCAAAAGGATGCCACGTGCATCCTGGTACCTTCCCATCTACTCTGTCAGAGAAATGCATGTGTACCATAGCAACAAGCACATTTCATAAAGCTTATATGTGTTAAATCATTAAACTAAAGATCATTTACTTTCTCTGAATTGGCAAGCAGCAGTTTTGTTGTTTTTTTCAAGCAATAGTTAATAAAATATTAATAAACTACTCATAAATGGTTAAACATGCTGAAGGCTTGAACTTTTACATAGTTTCTTTCATGTTTCCTAATACACGTACAGAAAGATTTCTTTAAAGTAAATACTACTCTTAGAACATGTTTTAATGTGGTTTTTTGCACACAAAACACAAAGACAAATGCAATTATGTCAAGAATTTGATAGCATAGCATAACTTATATTCCCACTTCCTCACCTTTAACCCTTCTAAGTGGACAATGGGGTTTTCTTTCTTGTTAGATAAATTATTGTCTGTGGGAACAGTTCCTTAAATCTCTGGAGGATTATATTTGATTACCTGTAATGTTATATTTCAAATTATGAATGAATACTGTGACTTCCTATTTTTTTATGCCATCATTCTTTAATGAAATCCAAATTGACCAGTAAGAGAGTTCAAAAAAATTGCAAATTTTCAAAATATGGCATTAAGTTCCATTTAAAAATTCATTTTCCTGACCTGTAAATGCAAATGCATTGTGTTTGTTGAAGTAATGAGCGTTAAATTAAAAATCTCAGCACACCCTCTAGGGAATTCAACTCTTAACAAGCCTCAAGTCAAGTAAAAGCTTGAGTGAATATATAGGTATTCAGCATGACAGGAGAGACAAGAATCCATGGTTTTCTGCAATTTCAAACTTCCTTTCTTACCATCTATGTCCAACCAAATACGTACACAGTGACCATCTGCAGAAAGCCCCATTTAATACAATTTTTAATACATGAAACTGTATATCCTGTAGAGTGAGACAGAAATTAGGGAGAGGTTATATGGTATAGTGTTTGATTGCTAGGAATGGCTGTGGAAAGTGATTTTGAAGGAATGTAATATTTTTTGTCAAAGAAAGATTAAGGCACTGAGAATTGAATAATATTTTCTGAAGTGATAGATTGCAGAGATGGAATATAAAATTATTATATGTATTGGAATACATTATATTTATATATAATGTACAACATCAGCCAAGAATATGTGATCAATGAGTAGGCTCAGTTCTCCTCCCCACAATAATTGTTAAAGAGTAAGTGATGGCAAAGAGGACTTCACAATCAGTTCAAGCAATTGCAAACTAAATTTTATAAATACAATTTATACTGCAAATTCTTCACCAAGCTACTCACAGGATTAATAGTAGCTTACAGAGTATTAGTACAGGCACACTGAAACACCATGGACTGAACACAGCTTCAGCTAAAATTTGCACTTTGATAAGTGAATAACACTATAAACCTACATCGTTTATTTATTATTGTTGTTATTGTCTAAAAAACTATAAATTGTTGTATTGGAGTGTGTTGTACTAAGTAAAAAGTTTCCTGTGGGGATTTATGTGCACATAGCGTGGTATTTATTTGTGTGCAGAAAGTGATTTCACATAAAAATGCCACGGAAGATGAGCAGATACTCACCTGTTCTAGTGAGTTTCCATTGACAAGGGTAACAGCAACAGTAACCTGAGCTTGGACAACTAATTTGTGTGGTCGTTCTAGCCTGCAAAAGGGCTGAGACCTGCGAATCAAGGATTGATATTTAGAGTCTTCTCGTCGTCCCCAGGAGAGCTGTAGCTGTACTTGAGATCTTGAGGTCTTGCCCTCAGTTAGCTTGCCTGAGAAATTATCCTTGGATTACCTTGGATCATTGATTCCACTAATGTATGGGCAGTAGGCATTATCTACTGCCAGATTTAAGATTTAACTGAACAGTTACAAGCAAGCATGAGTCTTGCAAATGGCCATACAACATTCTTTAATGAGCAGCTAATATTTCTGTTGAGTAAAAAATGTAGATTACTCTTCTCAAAGAAACACTGCTTATAACTTTTCCCTTTCTGCTAAGTCTTTCTTTTAAAGCAGATGTATTCAAGTTTCAGATTGGTAATAAAATGCTGATAATAAATAGTACCCTTAGAAAATCTGTTTTTCCTTAACAGCTTTTAAAAAATCTAGTATTGGCTGTATTAATCTGCACAAAAGATTTAAAAACAGCCTACTGCAGGCTCTGCTTTTGTGTGCCTGGCAGAATGAATTATGAATGATTGCATCATTTACATTCTAAGTTTAGTTTTCAAGTATGGTTGATTTTGCTTAAATGAGAATCCTGTAGCTATTTAGTAATTAGGACTGTTAGTTCTATGAAGTTCTTAATTGATCCCCAAACAGGTGTTTCCTTTTTAAAAAAAAAAAACAAAAAAGTATATTTTTGCCCTACTGCATGTAAGCTCATGGAAATTTCTTGAATATAAAAGCATACAATATTTATGACAACCTTTTATTATAAAATAAAAATTATCCTTTGGTTTATGTGCCTACTCTGCTAATGCATTGAATTTGAACTTCAGTCAGGCATCATTCTGTAACAGTGCTCTGCACCCCTGACCATGAACTCAGTCACCAGCAACTGCAATTGCTCACCACAGATGGTCTGATAACTGTTTTATGGCAGTCTCTGTAACGAGTGTTCTAAATAACAATTATGGACAAGTTAGATATATAATGCTGTTTTTCAATATAGATGGTGTCTACTAAATATAGAGAGAAGGTTTTGGATGTATTGAAAATAAACCTGTAACTGCCTATAAAAATCAGGTATCATTTACATTGACTGAGTGTCAGGGACGACAAAATACTTGAAGGGGTTGCTCCTTTGAAGTTCCTGTGAATTGTCTTAGCTGTATTATCTCAGCTCTTTGTCTCTACTTTGAAAATGGCAGCAGCTGGCAATCATTTATCATATTTGATTGTTCTTCAATGATTCGAGCTCAGACAAGTTACCTTATCATCAGTGCAGGCAATTTTTATGTAAAGTACCAGTATTGACTACAAGAGATCTGATGGCAGTTTTAAAACATTTCTGCATTAACAGCCTTCTCACTGCATTTAAGCATCCCATCTCTTAGATGCTGTGATGAATGTGACACTGCTACTATATGTTCTAAGTACCCACTTTTAATGGTGACAACATCTATTCTTCAAAATGGTGATTGCCTTGTGCTAACTATCTTTGCAACTTATGACCACCTTGGGAAAAATACTCCTTCAAAATTGCACAAGTGTTTGGTTAGAAATACATAATTAACCAGTTACCTTGCTGGAATTAATTGAGGGTGGAATCATGGAATCATAGAGTTGTTTATGTTGGAAAAGACCTCTAAGATCATTGACTCCATCCATTAACTCAGCACTGCCAAGTCCACAACTGAACCATGTCTGTAAGTGTCACATGTACATGACATTTTTACACTTTCAGGGATGGTAACTCTTCAAATGCTTGACAACCCTTTCAGTGAAGAATCTTTTCCTTAATGTCCCATTTGAACCTCTCCTAGCATAACTTTAGGTCATTTCCTCTCATCCTAACTTTTTACTTGGGAAAAGAGACCAAGCCCAACCTCTCAGGCGGCTGTAGAGAGTGAAAATGTCTCCCCTGAGCCTCCTGGACTGAGCTCCCTCAGCTTCTCCTAATTCACTGCAGTGAATATTGAGACATGGAAACTCACAGAGGGAGAGAGAATAGGGGTGAACTCAGAGAATTAGCCACTGGAGCTAAAAAAGCTAAAAACCACAGGCCCTTTTATCCCCAAGAAGGAGAAAGAAATGATGAAATCCAGTCACTTGACATGAATCAAACTTATCTTTCTTTGTAAAGCATTTTTTTGAAGAGGTTTGATGCTCAGACCTGGTCAGCACAATACTGCACCATCTCAGATTTTAAATTAACAAGAGAATTTGACATAACTGTTAGATTATGTTTCATTATTGACAATCTTCTTAATTGGAGAATAACAGTTTCAGAAAAACATGTAGGAAGTAGTTACTTTTTATGAAAAAAACAGCTTTCTGTCCAAAAAAGGACAGTTCCTTTTCTACTTGTTTTATTTGAAATTTGAGTACTTTGGATTAAAAAATAGATTTAAAAATCTAATTTTGCTACAGATAATTTTGATTTGTTGAAGCCAATTTAACAGTCACATATGGCCTTATCTAAAGTCCTTCACAGTCCCTAGAGAGGCTCCAGAGATGATTAAACTCCATCTATCTGTGCTTGGCCTTGAGTGCCACACTGCTTTTCCCCCATGTTTTTTTTCTGTGTTTGTGACCGATTGTTAACTAAATTGTTGCTACCTCCTCGATCAAGGCAGAATGGTGTTTGAGGCACAAATGTCTTCTAGCTCTTAATATGACAAATATTTTGCTGAAACAGTATAGAAAGAGTTTGCAATATTTTGGTAGAGTAGAAGGTAGCAATATTTTTTAAACATGATTTGTTGAGAGATAGAGAGTGAAAGAGTGAAAACTCGATTTCAAAATTTATCAAGAAGCCTTTGAACCTACAACAGATCCCATTGATTTTGCAGAGCTGGAGGTGGATTAGGCCCTCTTAGTCTCGACAGGCTAACCTGTGTCAAACTCCAAATCCTCTGGGAGAAATACAGGCATAAATGCTGGAACAGTACTGCCAAACCCACCTGCAAGAGGGAAAACTCCCTGGTACTAACAATAAAGTCATAAGATTTGAGAAGAGTTGATCTGAGAGGGTGTGCACAGTGCTACAAAGGAGCTGTCACTCCAAAACTGAGTGTGAATGATTTACAGGATTTCTTGGCTTTAGCATAAGAGTGTGACACTATACACACTCTCCCTTTCCAAATCATGAAAATACTGCTATTAAACACATGCAAAGTCTTTATGGGTTACTGAGGATTTTGGTCAAGATTTGAGTATGTGGTTCCATAAGGATTTATTATGTAAATAATAAATAAGCAAAATTAATTAGATGTTTCATACATTTTATAAGAAACAAGAAACTTTTTCATTTTCAGAAGAAAACAGGTGGTAGCCAGTTTACAACACAAGTAATGTAATAGCAACAGAGGAATCTATATCATCCCAGACAGTCATTCTCTATTTCCTTATAATATTTGTGAGGGAAAAACAATGTGAAGGCAAGGCTGCAAGTAGAGGAATTGCCCACAAGGTGTTTTACCAATTGAAGTAGGAAAAGCTTTTGAAAGGGAAGAAAAATAGAGAAGAGCAAAAACAATTAGATATGCAGCACTCTGAAATCAGAAGTGCCAGCAGGTGATGTTCAGTTCTGCAGAGTTATGGAAAAACACGTTTGCCAGGTTTATTTATTTATTTACTTCACAGGTTATATTTTCAAAAGCAGAATTGCTTAGCAAAGCTTTTAAAAGCAACTGAGCCTTTCACTAATAGCTTTACATACATCTAATGAAGAAACTGAAAATATGCTGGATGACAGAGATGAAGGGCACTCAAAGAAAGAGCTCTCTCCTGTGATTACAGCCTCTGTGTTCTCTCTGTAACCTGGGATCAGGAGACAATTTTTTTAGTGATTCTCTGTGAATCACTACTTTATACTGGAAAATTAGTTAAAAAAACCTGTGGAAGGTAACAACATTAGCATCTGTTGGTGATTAACATATAGAATTTTTTTTCTTTAAGTAGCTTGTAAAAGGAAGGTTTAGAACTTTACAGCAAGATAAGTATCTGCTGCATTAATCAAACTTAGTCAAAATGCAAATCTAGAATTCTGCTATGATAGCCATAAATTACCTCAGGTGTATACAGATGCAAATCAGAACAGAATCCGTTTATTATATATTATTTCTTCTTTGTTACATAATTTTCAAGCATTTTTCAAGCTCTTCTCTATAAATCTTTGTAGATTCTTGGTACCTGTCAGCTCCTGACTGCAGTGTGTCCCTTGGGCATCTAAATACAACAAATGATATACCAATTTCTACTAGGTAGAAGTTAGTACAACATTTTGTCTGGCTACATACATATATACAGAAAGCTCTTCTGTATTCCAGATGTTTAAGCATATGGGAAAAAAGACTTGGTGAAACAGAATCTTTTAATGTAATTTTTCTGTGACAAGCTCTCCAGCTGTCTGCTTCACTGAGTATTTTCTAGCTCCCTGAATTGTCATTCACAGACATGTCTACACCAGCAAAGCCAGTGCTGAACATGATGTTTCTGATACTGGGTAGGAGCAGGCTGGGAAATGAGCTGTGTGCTCGTGCTGCATCTTACCCTGGGCAGCCCACAAATGTAGGGAGCTCCCATTCAGAGAACACAGCAAAATGAGAATTGCCTGTGCTCTATTTTTGAAGTAACACTGTGTTTTGAAATTTAAAGTCTTTATTTGATTCATGAGCTTTTTCTGATGTCCTAGAAAATGTTGAGTAAAAGGTTATTCTTAGGAGTTTGACTTTTATGTTTAGCTTCATCAATATTAATTCAGATCTATATCTGATTTTCTGGTACTTACTATTATCCATAGTAATAATATTATTACCAATATTAATAATAACAGCAACAATTCTATACACAGCAGGTTTCCTACAAGCATGGCTGTCCATTTTATCAGGATAGCTAAAATTTTTCTACAGAAAATTAAAAATATTATGTTAGAATTTTTATTTTGTGTTTTCTAGATAAATCTGCTCTAGTTTTTCTCTTGAACATTGCTATTCTAGACCCTCATGTATTTCATGAAACTTTAGATGGTCCTTGAGAGCCATATTATCAAAACTGATACAGACAGATTTCATAAGCTTAGTCTCTTTAGAGAAGGTTCTTGAGATAGCTTGAGGTCTTACATCTCTGTAATTTCCTCTTCATTACTGAATCCTTTCTTTTACTCTCCCTAGAGTGAGATTTTAACTGAAAATGATGTTTTGAAATACAGTCTCTCCTTCTATTTCTTGTGAATACAAAACTACTGGGATTCATATTTGAACAAAAGAACCCATGCCAAACTTGCTATTATCACGTGATAACGCCACCTTCCTCAGAATTATCAGAAAGCCAAGCCTTGATTCACTCAGCATATCCTTGCCTAGCAGACAATGCACAAAACTGCCTCCTCTCTTTGTCCTTCCAAACCAGACTGTTCAGGGCAGGTTCTCTTCTCCCTTTCTGAAATGAAGTCTCTCCTTGTCTCCAGGTGCCTGCCTGAGAGCCCTGAGAGCTCCATTTTCCTGTACACAGACACCAAACTTGCAGTCAAAGTTTGCCATGTGAGATTTCCCTTAGGGATCCGTGCCCTGAGCCCACACTGGGTCAGGAGCACTCTCCAGTCTGGACAAGGCACTGCTTCAGTTTGCAAATCCCTATTTCTCTGATGAACCTGAAAGCTGAAATGCAACTAGTATAAATTCCATTATTTTTATGATAAGACAAGAGCATCCCAGGATCTATATTGAAACTATCAGTTTATTCACAGAGAGCTGGGGGTGGCTTCTCTGTTATGTTTAAAATCCTTTCAATCTAAGCCAGATCTTTGGCATCTTATTTCTGTGTGAGTAATCCCCCTTGAACACAAGAAACACCATTTACCATTTCTTTGTTCTAGGCAGCCATAAACTACATTTTTATTCTATTTTGATGATTATGATACAGAATTGTATCTCAAATTAGGGCATTTATGCACCCACAGCAATTCTAGGCTCATATGGACTCATTTTCCTCAAAGGCTATTTTACAGACAGAAGCTCATTTTAGACCCCCGGGTAGAACAGAGCTCCTATGACCAAGAGACACATCCCATTTAAAACTGATGGTTTTCAGATGCTTCTGTGTGCATTAGATGCTTCAGGTTTAATTGATCTCTTTGGAGACCTACACAAGTCCTACACAGTCCTTACCTGATAAGTACCTTTCTTTCACAAAGAGTGAAAGCACCTGTGAGATTCAGTAAAAATAAATGAAAACCAGACATCCAAATCTGACCTCAGTAGTGAGGCAAAGAAGAAAATATTGGGAAAAAAAAAAGAAAAAAGAAAAAGGAGCTGAAAACAAGAGGAACTGTGCTAAGACTTCCCTTCACCAGGTCACAGCAAGAAGCATTATGAACTTTTATTGTGTCCTGTTAGCAATGAACTGTGTGTGACTTTTTCCTACCTTCTCCTGCTGTCTCCCTGCTGGAAGTGATGGCCAGGATCCATGAGCCCTGGCCAGCTCCTGTGGTACCTGTGGCCTGGATCACAGCCTCTGTCTGCAGACAGTAAAAACTGTATGCTGTCGTGGTCAATCTACAGAGTTAACAAATCCTTAAGTAAAAATCTATACAACAGAAGTAGATCTATCATTAAATATAATGAATAGCATAATCTCATAAACTGCACAAGGAAGAACTTAAATCTCAATTTTCTGTATCCAACTCTTCATTATCATTTTGGGAAGAGTTAAAAACTACAAGCCTGTTGTCTTTTAATCCTCTTATTCCCAAGTCACTCACTGTAGCATCAAAATACCATAAACCTAATGCCGTGAGCTTTATGTCCTTGCAGTAACAAATCCTAAAAGCAGGAGGCACACTTGTTGCTCACAAATCCCTCTTAAGCTTTTTCCCAAGCCTGTTCCCTTACTTCTAAATGCATACCAGCTCTCTTCATCTTCCCACCATTAAACTCAGCACAAGGTGGGGCAGATGGCTGCAAAATTCAAGTATCTTACAAAGCAAATATGTCTGTGTAGCCACAGGGAGAGGAAAAGCAATGTTAAAATTGTCAGTTTCATTTATTCATTGAGTGTTGGGTTAAAATGGGGTTTTTGAACTGAGTAGCTCAAATTAGGCTCCTGAGACAATTCAATCAGCATGGAGACTTGAAGGTGCTACAGGTTGTTTGAACTCCTTGGGTTGAGAACAATTACTGCAGAGTGCTATTAATTTTGTAATGTGCTTTGTCCTGAATCATAGATGTCATAAAAAAAAAAGAACTTGAGATAAAGAGCTTTTTTTTTTTTTTTTTTGGGGTGCACAATGCAAGGAAAGCAGCTCCCCTGGGATGCCAGCATTATTGGGTGTACTTTAAAATAATTGATTGTAACTGCTCCAAATAAAGGCTTGCAAATGTATCTCAAATTTACTTGTTCTTCCTTCTCCTGCTGTAAACACTCCCAAGCATCCACATCCCTGCAAACAGAATATGGAGCAGATTTAGAAAAAGTTGTTCAATGAGACATTTCCCAGAACACCAGGCTCAGTGCAGAGCTTTGCACTGATGGACAAACAAGTCACTGAAGGCAATGTAAGAAGGGAGCACTGCACTTCCTTCACAGCTCAACTTTGCAGGAAGGTGTAACAAACCAGTCTCAGGTAAGTTCTCACTTAAAACAAGCCCAAAGGATAAAAGCAAGGACTACAATATTTACCAACGTACATAGATGTGGTGGGGGAGGAGGAAGATGCAGTCATCAAAATTCTGTTATTCAACAAGAATCAAGATGAGATCCAGGCAATGAGACATGGTGGTCAGAAAGGAGAAAGTGGTACCAGATCCTCCAGAAGGTATTTGGGAAACAAGTACCCTAATGTACTAGATAGGGAATACTAACTTTTAAAGAAACATTTACTTTTGAGGGAAAAATAGATAGCTTGTGAGAAATTAAGGCACATTCTACTATGGTCCTTTCCCCAGCACTGTTTACTCTGACTACCCAATATTCTGCCTCCATGTAGTAATCCTGCATGATCAGCTGGGTACTTTCTGTCCCAGTGATTGTGAAGTGTTACTGCCTGGCATCACTTTAATTTCAAAATCAGTTACATTTTAGTACCAAGGAAACAAAGAGCATCACCTAAGCTTAATTTCTTTTTCCCTGATATCTACAGTAATGATATGATTATTATTATCTTTGAATACACTGCATTTTCCTAATTTTCTTAAATGTGAATTTCTTCCAAATTAAAAAAAAGGATACTTAATTCATAATGCATAAAGAATATTTTAATGGTCACTCCTGAGCATATTTTAATAAGCCAATTTAGTCACTAGGCAGTATTATGCTAATATTTCAGAGGCAATTACTAATTTACTGACCTTTTCTGTTATTAGAAAATCTTCAGATTGCTTATGATTTCCATTAATTTTTCTATTAGCTTTACTCAAAAAATATATTCTGTAACTTACAAAGAGCACCCTCTGTCTATATGAAAAATTTCCTTCAGAATATTTAAGATTCTATATCCAAAATGGACTGGGTGAAGCATCATTGCTGCTCTCAATGATTTATTTTAGATCAGGAAGATGGGTTAAAGAAGTGACTGGGTGGTTTCTGGTAGAAATAAATTAAAATAAGCAAAATTAAAGGAAGAACAGATGACATTAAAATTTTTTCCTGTTGCAGAAACCTCATCCTTATTCCTGAAAGGAAAACAGGATACTGCAAAGTCTATTGGCTTGGTAAAGATTTTAAAATTATTTCATCTTATGATAGTCATAAAACATAACTCCAAAAGGAGTAAAAATGTAAATAGAGAGTTTGGATTTAAATCCTTCTTTGTTTTCTTTGCCTTTATGGTTTGATTCTAGAGCAACTGACTTGGCAACTCCATCTCCCTTTGCTGGTCTCTGAAAACATTTCTAGTTCAAGTATCCAAAAGTATGAGCCAGACACCAAATTCTCAGACTCATTGTGGGAGTTGAACTCAGTATTTGGTGAAATCAAGCACAAACATATGTTAAAGCAACAATATAAAACTCAGTAAACACTTGATATTATTTACCTAGCTCTCTGTTCCAAATGGAACAGAGCAAAATTATAAGCTGATACCTTCAGAATATTAGAGAAGTTGTGAATTCCTGAGCTCCCAGTATAGGTTGTTAATTTTTTAACTTGCACTCTACACCTCATGCCCCAAGCAAGGAAAGAATGATGTAGTCAGAATTAGAACAAAAGTTCCCAAACATCTGTTGATCATAAAAACTAAACAAAAAAATCCCTTCAGTCAGATTCATAATATTGTAACACAGATTCCTGCCCCTTTTGAAATTTCCTTTCACTCATAAATATCCATCCTTTTTTTTAAGGAAAAATAAGCAGATAGACATCCCAAACAGAAGCAGCATAGTGTACAAATCTCTGCTTTTATCTCTGTGCCCTTTGCCACGTGTTTGATCACTATTCTTTTTTTACTGCTTGCTATAAATACCGTATTAAATAATTAGCTAGGAAAAGAAAAATCACTTTTTTTTTTTTTTCCTCCTTGCATGTTTTAAGCTCCTAATGAAAATCTAACAGAACGGAGAACAAGGTGCTACAATTGCATGTTCATATCTTTTCTGTAACAGACATCCCATTCTTCTCTTGCATCCCACTATGAGCAGTTCATCTGAGCATAAAGGAATGGCATACATTTCTCTGTTTGTCAAAGGAGCTCCATTTACATTTCCATGGTGACATACACAGCTCTGTTCTTTGTTACTCAGGAGTAAAATGTGCAGGATCTCTGCCACATACTAGAAATGCCAGTACATGCAATTTTAATTGCAAAAAGTCCTTCTCTCCTTTAATTCTATTATTTCGGTTTTGCTCACTTGCCAACTGTCTTGGCATTACTGACTGTTTCACAACACCCAACTTCTAACTGAGAGGGCAGGAAGCACAGCCTTTCCTAAGCATTTGGTACAGATCCAAATCCTGCCATTCTCCCTTTTTACTAAAATTCTTGTTCTCACACAATTCCCATTAACTGATGTGAGAATTTTGACCGCATAAACATGGAGCCGGGTTGTTCAGCCCCAGCCCAGCATCTGTAAAGTGCCGAGCTCCAGTTCTCATCAATAGGTCTGTGTAAGTGAGCAGGAACCCCTGCACCTGAGCACTGCCTGCACAATCAGCCCTCAGCACTTCAATCAGCGCCTTCCTCCGGAAAGAAAATTTTCCATTCTTTGACCTGACATGTTCGATTATGCAGACCTGTGGAGTGGAAATAGGAGAGGCATTGCAAATACAGAATCTATTTCTGCTTCTCAATAAGAAATCATCATATTTCTCCATCGGGGCGGTAAGATCTATGGACAATAAAACGTTGTTGGCTTGACTTTTCATGCCTCCCTCAAGTTAAAGACTACAGAAATATTCTTGGGCAAGATTCTCACCTGGCATAGCCAGCACATCCAAAAAAGAATGCAGCCTATTCTTTTTCAAGTTCCATCATGATAATTCTTTTCAGTACAGCTTTTCTTCTTCCTTACAAGGCAAATGCAACAGTCCCTTTCTCTAATAAGGCCCCATCACTTTTTTGCAGTTTCAGAGGAAGTGAAACCTGATTCCTTTTGCTTGTCTCAAAAACCAAATCGCTCACATTTTAAAATGAGTTTTGAAGAAATGCCCCAGGGCAAAAGCAGAAAGAATGTAAAATACTATAAAATAAATATTTTAAAAGCTAAATAAGACAAATGGATTTTTCATTTTGACCTAAAAATAGAAAGTATTTTGAAGTTGTAAAATGTAAAAAGAATCATATTTCACAGCTGTGGAGACCAATGAATAAGGTAAGGTCCATTAGATACTGTCCATACATGTGGATGAGCTAAAAGCTTTTTAAAAGCTGAAAAATGTCTCTTGTTTAAGTCTTCAAAAGGCAGAATCAAGAGATGCAAACCCTTGTAAGCTGGGATCAAACTTTAAAGTCAAATCTTTTATTATAGCAGGTCAATTAGGTTCTTTTCAAACCAGGCTAATACAATGGAAAAAAAATTTCATCTGTGAAGCTATTTTCAGGACCTGATAAGGCTCTGCTCAAAGGTAATATCAAAGGCTGGATGTTGGAATATTCACAAATATAAGAAACCCAGACACAATCAAATCAAGATTAAAGTTTCAGCAACTACTTTGAAAAAATCATCTCCTTTACAGAAACTGAAATGCAGCAATGTTGTGGTTTTTTTTTTTTTTAAAAGAGAATTTCCATAGCCACTGCATAACTCTCATCCTCTCCCCATTGTCCCTGAAGAATCAGTTCATATCACACAGTCTCTCCCAGGATGGGGTTCTGTTTCCCTTTTCAAGCTGTTTAGATTTATTTTCCCCCAAATTATGTTAAACTTATGGGTCTCCTGGCTACATTGCTGGAAATGTCTATATTAGCCAGTAAAAACATTAAAATAAAACTGGTATGAATAACCCAGGTAATGTAGATACATCCTGGATTACAAAGTTATATTTAAAATGCACTATAATCCTTCTCTCTGGAGTTCTGTGAGCAGTGTAGAGAAGGGATCAGTAACATTCTTAAAGCACAGTTTATTTAGCAGTAGTACACAAGCACTTAGGGAGAAATACCCTACAAACACAACAAGGAGTTTATAATAATGGCTGCCTTTTCCTGGGCTTGTTTAAACTACCTGAGTCCACCCAAGAGGCAAAAACCATCAAAATGAATAGTCTCGAGGTTATTCTTTACTGTTTTGCAAGTAACTATAAAGATGCAGTTGTTTTTAACCATTCAATTTGTTGTTGCCAGCTTTTTTCTGAAAAGGAAAGCTAAACTTTTAGCAGATTCACGACATCAAATGTATGGAGTTTAAAATGAGGGTGGAGTTTTTTGTGCTTGTGACCTTATTGGACTTTTTTTTTTAACAATTTCTATTTGCTGTAGTGTTATTTAAATGTATTTCCATTTCTGCTGGATATGGAACTTGTTCCTCTCTTTTCAGACATCAAAGGTGTTGCCACTCCTGTCTGTTCAGCCTGTGCCACCTGGTTCCTGCTTTTGCCTCTGGCTTAGTGCTGTGATTCCTGTGTCCAACATTATATCAATCCTCAGAGCTGTTCAATCTCTACAGAAAGAGCCAGGTCCCAAAGCAGGCCCTCTCATACAAATCACAAACTGTGCTGAACAGCTTCATTCCTTCTGTGACATCTCTGCCACAATTTTCGCTGTCATACAAAATATGTTAACAAAGTTCTTCACCAGAGAATTTCAGCTGTGCAATTCCTTAAAAGGATATGTCAGTATCAAGAAATTTCCTTTCTTCCTGATTCTGAAAAAGGCAAATATATTTGAACTTCCCATGAATTAAAGAAATTTACAAAAATGTTTTAGAGAAATGTCAAATTATTTTGTAGAAACACTTAATCTCAATGAAATGAATGCTGTTTTTAAAGTTAAATTTTTCTATTATGATTGCAATTACTGATAAAGCAAATAGATTACTCTGAAATGCTCCAATAAACTTAAATCCCATAAAATTTTGCAATGATTAAATGCTGCATCAGTTTTCCTTTTTTCCACCCAGTTTTAATCTTGGTCAGTTGTAGTACTGTGCTAGAATTGAGAGCTATCTGATGGATGTTCTCAATCACATCCAATACCTGTGGCTACAACAGGCCATATTGTCAGTCAGGAATAATCAGCATTTAAAAATGCCTGGATGTAGGAAAGAAATGCATTACACCTTCTGAAGCACTTACGTGATGGATGATTCTTCTTGTACTCCCTTATTGCAGGGATCCTCAAGTGTCTGCTTAAACAGGAGTGAAGCAAAGCCACCTTTATTTTGAATATTGCAAATATAAGCTCTCTATATGGATATGAATAGACTAAATATTGCGGTACCTTAGATTTTATGACTTGGTAAGAAGCTAAGCAGAGTGGAAAGCTGTAAAAATAAAAACTTTCAGCTCCACTAAGCTGAAAACCGGTATCTAAGATATCAGAAATATAGCTGTTGGTTCACATAACTAAAAAACTCACCCTCCCAAAGCATTCTTCCACCTCTCCCTACCCTGACTTGACTACAGCTGATATGATGCCAAGGGAAGTGACTGTTAGGGATATATGTTATCAGTCCTCTGAAGTGACTCAGCTCTATATCTTTTAACCAAACTGTAATTTTTTTCAATCTCTAATTACTTCCAGAAAAGACTCTGAACTGCAGGTCACAGCCTCAGGCCCATGGAAGATAGGATAGAAATAATGACTGTAGGAAAAGCACTTCTGGAAGGATTTATCAAGAGTTGAAATTACTCTCATCATGCAATGTTCCCATTTGCAATGGTAGACGTGTTCCTGAATATTCAGGCACTGCTGTGGCTGAAGGTTAAACCTGGTCAAGGATATTTGCTAGGTTTTATTTTCACTAGAACACTTTCTGAAGTTTGGGGTGGAATGTGTGCCCTGGAAAAAACAGCAGGGAAGACCCAAGCAGTAAATAGCTTCATGGCTGAGGCACTTGGATGAGTCCCAGACCATGCCTCTGCTTTGGATTATGTAGAGTAGGGATAATATTCCAGGTAAGCACCCTAATCAGCCACATGGGACAGTTGCCAATCTTTTACCTTATAAATATTTATTAGTTCAGAGAAAGAAGGGTGGAAACAATAGGTGGTAAGAAGTAAGAAGTAAGTCTGGGAATCAAATAAAACCCCTGGTCTCAGACAGTATTTTTTTCTCCAGTCAGAACTGTGATCACCACAGTCAAAGAATGACCTGAACTGGAGCAAAACTAAAACCTTATAGGTTTGACAGTGCAGGAAAGATATAAAATGGATCACATACCTGGTCTTGGTTGAGTCTCATATGCATTGCAACACAGAGACAGCCAGACCAGCCAGTAAAGACAAAGCCAGGATGGCTGGATTCCCCATGTGCTCCACACTGGCTGCTGCTGTTACTGGGAGTCAGGGCTGAGTGCTCTGTCCTGCTCTGGTCTGCAAGAGAACTTGGGATGTGAGGAGTTTGCACTGGATTTGCTACTCTACCTGCTAAACCAAGTGGAATTTAATAAATATAACAACTAGCCTAACAAGTTTTGAAAGTGTCCTATGTGAAAACTGGATTTAAAAAAGAGGAAAGAAAATGGATTTGATTACTGAGTAATGCAAGTTCTGCATAATCCAGAAAGTTTTAAATAAAAAGAGATGAAAAATATTTCAAGGCCATTTTTCAGTTATCAGAAAATTATAAAATGTGAGGCCACCTACAGAAAACCTATAACAGCAGTTATCAGAACAGTTTATTGTGCACAACAATTTTAAATGAACCTCTAACATTATTTAAGCCATAAAGGAAAGAGAGCTTCTAACATCAGATAGTTGACAGCAGTAGAAGCAATAAAAAGCAGAGTCAGAAGATCATTACTGATATAAAAAAGGGTACTTTTCAAGACTGATTCTATAGCTTTTTGATTCTCTTTTTTTTATGAGCATTAAAGATAGCCTAACTCCAGTTGTATAATGAATATATCCTTCCAATTGAAAAGTCAATATTTAACATCCAGTATGTTCTGCTTTTTAGGACATGCTCCAGTCAGATAATAGTGTTTTAAATCAAATTAACCCCAGAACTACATGGAAAAAACACTGAATATGTGTCATGAATCAAAAGCACATATTTTACAACACTAGAGTTATGACAACTCTCACGTCTGCAGACTTAAAATCAGTATATTTTCTCTGGGTGTATGTTAAAAAGAGTGACTTCAGTTTTACAATAACCCAGAAAAGCTTTTTTATTTTCAATCTAGATAAAATTTTGAAGATTGCCATTTAATAGTTCCAGGCTACTTAATGCTTTGTCAGTATGACAAGGTTTACATTTGTTAGTTGATAATAATTTAGCAACTGTTTAATTTCATATTGCTCTCATTGTCCCATCCAGATTATGGATAACAGTGGCTCCATATTTTTATTTTGTGAATTTAACCCCCTAATTGAAATTAAATATGGTTTGAGTTATGATTATTAGGCGTCTTATAATACCATAGAATCTAATTCTGCTGTTGCCCATGTGTAGCTTTTACACTGGATTTAGACCAACAGGATAAAACATTTTATTGCTGAGACAATGAAAGCATGTTAATTGAGATCTGTAACACCATATTGAGGAAGAAAATATTCTTATTCCTGTTTTCCATAAGCAAACAGACATAGACAGACAAAGACATTTCTTGAGTTGGTCTCAGTCTTGTCCTAGCTGTTTAAAAATCAAAAAAGCTATCATGAAGTTCTTCCAGACAACATATTCAGTGTGGACATTTATTTCTGATTTTAAGCAATTATCCTGCAACTGCCATTTAACTTGTTGATATGCTGTACTGAAGCACAAATATATTTGAGCAACATATACCAATGCCAAATGTTCCTGTGATTTTTTTTCTGAATAAAATTGTATCTTTAAAATCACTAGAAGATCCTTTTCCCTCTGTACTTAAATGTTCTTTTTTATGGAAACGTGGAGAGCTTTGACCTCGCTGAGCAGGGGAGGAAAGAGCCAAGGCAGTGGTAAGGCACACAGCTGAAGTTTTAGTCAATCCTTTGGAGGATAACAGCACAAAACTATGTGTCTAAAATAAGAGTTAGAAATATATCCTTGCTTGGTGGGCTGACCTTGGCTGGATGCCAGGTACCCAGCAAGCCACTCTATCACTCCCCTCCTCAGAAGGACTGGGGGAGAAAATATTATGGAAAAAACCCCTTGTGAGTGAAGATAAAGGCAGTTTAATAAAGTAAAAGCAAAGGTCATGTGTGGAAGCAAATGAAAACAAAAGATTTATTCTCTACTTCCCATCAGCAGTCAATGTCCAGCCACTTCCTGGGAAGCAAGGCTTCAGTATGCACTAAATCCAAGGGACCATGAACAGACTAAAGAAATTAGAGGGTGTGAAAGGATATGAAGCCATCTATCTGTAAGTATCTATCAGATAATTACGCAAAGCATCAATTATTTTTCAGGATTTTGAAGGCTGGAAAGCTTATTTATGTATTTTCTGCATGTCAGTGACAGCACAGATGATGTATATGAATAATGTTACTATGGTGTTTTGACCACAAATGGCATTCAGCAGTTGCAATAATAATTTCTCAGAGAAATGGCACGATATAAATATTAACAGAAGACAGAAAATCAAAATTTGATAAACCAGTCCAAATCCCACGTGAGGAGGAAAAGACCACAGATACTTGAATCATGAAAAAAGAAGTTTGGTGAGGAGGAAAAGACCACAGATACTTGAATCATGAAAAAAGAAGTTTGGTAAATGGGAAAACAGAGACATCAGGCAGAGCGATTGTTTGGCTGCCCATCATCAGCTACTCTGTGACTTGGTGCAAAATGAGACAATCCATACAATTTTACCCAGCCTGCACCAGATTTACACAATTGCACTCATGAATTCAAGGCAATCAAGTGAAGGAACCAGGCACATGAGGCCCTCCCATGTGTATAAGTTTTTGCCCAAACAATCCCTGCTTTACAGTATATTTGTATTGCAAGAGTGAGAGCTGATCCCATCAGGCCAGGAGAATGTCCCTGCCTGCCAGCAGGTGAAGCAAACGGCCCATCCATGCTGCAGGTGGGAGATGTGATTCCATCAGCCTGGGAGACAACCCCCACCTGTCATCAGCTGATGTATTTGGCTCCCTCTGTGCTTCCTCCAGTAAATCTCTTGGTGCCCATGACATTGCCAGACAACAGCTGCATTCTGGTTAGTGCAGCTGAGCTCCCTGCAGAAAGCCAGATAACCTTTAAAGCAGCATTATCTGCAGCAGACCCTCAGTGCCAAGCTGAACTTACTTATGACATAGGGATAAATTAAACTCACTAGATTTAGAGAATTACCTCTGAGCTTTTCCAATGAGCAATCAGATGTGGGAACTAAGACTTACTGATAAAATCAAATATATGAAGTTGTTGCAAAAGCTATTTCACTACCACCTTCTCAACTGCCAGTGAAATAAAAGGAATGGTATAGATTGGATTAAGAATCACTGCTTTTAACCAGACTAGCCAAGCTTTTGTAATTCCAAAAGTAATTGCAGGTATGTTCTAGCAAGCTGGGAACTGACCTTGAGTGCAAAGAAATATTCAGCAGAGGTTGATAGCCTCAGGAATGGATACACTGTACTGAAAATAAGGCAAATCACTAAAAGACAGCAAAGCAGACTGACCTTTTTTATTTACAGAAACACAAAGAAGTAAATCTTAATTTTCTGGGGGGAGGGGAAAAAAAGCAATAAATATCAATACAAGCACTGTGTGCTTGACAGTATATCGAACCAAATGAATTAAGGGAAAGGAAATTTGAGCAGGAATCCCATACTGCTGAGGGAAGAAGGAGACACAGAGGAGACAACCAGAAGGGAGAAAGAAGGGCCTGAGAGGGGGCTTTGGCTGGCTCTGAGAGCTGTCTTCATGCAGAGTCATTGATTTAAACATACCATTGAGCCCTGGGAAGCTGATAAATACCAGAGGTCAAGCAAGGGAAGGGAGAGAAATCTTCAGTTTCCCAATGAGGATACAAATATGAAGGAAAAATAATAGTATATTACTGTGATGAGGATTAAGTAACCTACTCAATTCTAATGTATGGCTCATTCTGCAAGAAGGAAAATTAACATAATGTGATAAACTGAGGAGATTCAACAAATCATTAAACCTTTGTAAGAGTGGATGTTCCAAAGTATCAAAATAAATTTCAAATATACCCATAATGAAAAGTATTAATGAGCAAAGAATCAAATCAGGAATCAGCTTAGGTAATTCAATAAAAAATCAGAATGAATAGTTGGTTGTGATAGAAAACCCAAAGGGCACGAGCTGAAAAGTATGCCAAAGGAATAACAGTTTAAAATCAAAAGGATGAAAAAAGCAGTAGCCAAAGCAGTTCAGACAAACAGAGGAGGAGCGTTAAATTTGAGCAGACAGATCTCCACAGAGAGCATACATCACGAGGAGTGTCTCTTTGAGCTGGAACATACAGTGCTAATTTCTTTGCACTTGGAACGGGGATAGAAAATTCAATTAAATTGGCTGAAAATTGGATGTGTCTTTAGTAGTGCTTCCAGGATGTTCCTGTTATTTCATGTACTTCAGTGACAACATTGCAGGTGTCAGACACTAGGGGAATGCTCCAAAGAAATTAATTTTTGGTTTGAGTAATGGTCAAAAACAATCCTAAAGATTAAGTTATCCTCTTTATCATTGGGATTTTAATAAAAAACAGTTTGTCCTGGACCCATGGCCACTTCCAACAGCAAGAGGCTCTCTGTGGCAGTCCCAGTGTGGCTGGGACTGGTGCCCTCGAGCACCAACAACCGGCACTGCCAGCGATGGTGGACCCCAAAGTCAGCTGATAATCACAAATATCTCTGAGATGGATGAAGCATTGCACAGATCTGACATTTCTCACACCACACAGAAAATCCCCTCCTGAGCCATTAAGGACCAAATCTGCCGTCTTGTTCCTAGAAGGAATATCAGTGTACTGTGCTCTATCCTCACCATGGGATGAATCCCCTTCCAACAGATACAATCACATTTCCATATCCAGGGAGCTGTGTCTGCCTCAGGCACTGCACTAAGAACACAGATCCATAAGACTGTTTCAAAAGTGTATGCCTTTTAAAAAAGAAAAGGTAGATTTTTTTGGTTAAAGAATTTTCCAAAACTTTAAATGAAATTTTGATATACTTAGAGATAAAGAAGGAGTCTTTAAAAAAGCTAGTGGAAGAGTTTTTCTTTGATCATCACCAAAATTAAAGCCAGTAGCAGCAACTTCAGCTGCATTATTTTACTGGATAACTTTACTCATAAGTAGTTGGCTGATTCAGGTTCATACTGTGGAGAAATATTTTCACAGTTGATCTAGTGAGTCTGCAGGTATCTTAACCAGGGCTCTCAGTGACTTGAGTTTTTGATTAACAATACTGGCAGATTTGGGAAAGTAATTGGACAGTTTTGCCCATGTTTGAGTAGGTACATTTAAAACTGTTAATAAAAGTAGTAAAAATATCTCTTCTAAATATTGCTTCCATTTTTAGCTTGATCTACTGTGGAAAAATAGATTATTCTAAAACAGTCCAGCACTAAACAATTGAGTCTATAGAAAAATAGAGTACTGTATGGGAGAAGAGAAAGATTATACATCTGTTTGAAGCAGCATTTCAAAAGCCATTTTTAAATTATATTTTTTGTACTAAGTGTTGGTGTTTGGTAACAAAGCCTTGCTCCAAGTGATAAAAGGTTCCCTAAGAGTACTTTAATTGAAACTTTTTATCTGAATGTTGCCTGAACCTTTGCTAAATGCTACTTTCTTGCTTCAATTCAAATTTTCTTAATCTTCATTTTCACGTTGAATATTGGTACACTGTCTGCCTCATTATGCTAAAGAAAGATGAAGTGAGCTATTAACATTCTGAACAGCCTACGAGATGTTATGATATAGAATGTCATTCATTTTTATGAGTTGGCTGTCAGTGTGTGCTGCAATAAAGTTATAATTTCTCACTGACAATATGTGATGTCTGGAGTCGCTGCACAATCCTTATTAAAATTTCAATAATTGTAAATCAAAGGAAAGCAAATACGACTTTTATGAAATGGTCGCTTCTGAAAGTCAAGGAGTACAAAGTGGGGGAACACAAACCCAGAAGATTATTCCTGTGCTATTCCAAGCCATCACCATCATGCTACAGTTTTCCTCCTCTTGCACAAGGCAGGGTGTGCTGAGCACACAACACAACATTCTCAGAGGTGGCACATGCTGGATTATAGTGATGGTGAAGCACTGCTTGTTTGTTGCTCTTAATTGACTCTACCTTTATGTGGCTCTGAGTGTCATCATGTTTATTGGAACAATTTATTATTATAGCTCTTCATCAGGAAAGTCAGGTGTCTTTGGAAGCAGTTACAAGTTATAATTGCCTGACAGTGAGGAAAGCCAGAGGAGATTTATGTGCATACATGGGTGAGCAAAGGTTTCAAAGCCTGTTTTCTTGTAACTTTAAACAGTTGTGGAAAATACCAGGGATAGATTTATGGTACAATCTTTAAAATGCTTCAGCTGTCTAGGATAGTATACAGGGAAATGAATCCTGAATTTAAAATAAATGTTTTCTATCTATATATATATATATTGCTGTGTAATGACTGCAAATCTTTATTTCTGCTGCTGTTAGTGTTGTTTCAAATCAGAAATGTAAGAAATTTCTATCAGTGTTCAAAACCTGCTGATCTTTCATTTTGAACTTGACATAAGCTGGATCATCAGAAGTTAAAATTGTAAAAAATGCCCTCAGAATAATGGATTTTTGAAGTTATCAGATGCAGAACAAATGAGATGCACTGAACCAATGAGGTCCTAATGTTGTTGGGCATTTGGAACAACTCTAGCACTTCTCCCTGTTATTTTCAGTTCCTTTCAGTCATTATTACTTGCAAATCAGTACATGACATCCCGACTAAACACATTCATTTAAAGTATGTAATCCCTGTACATGGAATAGGATTATGTGGGTAGGTTTGAGAATTTTCTTCAGCAGTTTTTAAGTACTGAGAATCAGTCAGACTCTTGGGGCTACATGTAGCTATGGTACAAAGGTTGTGTGCCCAGGAATGTTTGCACAATGCAGTGATTATACCAATAGGGAAAAGCATATTTTGATACTCTGATACATAACATCACTCTATTTCTATTACTTACACTATTTTTCATTATTCAAAAGTTAAGTCAAACATATTAATTTCATGACTGCATCTGGCATGTTGAGTAAATTTTAACTAATAACTTTATTTCTAACTCCTCTTCTAAACTGAGTGACTCTGCTAAAATTTACAGCATAAGAGCAACACTCATACATCACACATGATGGATACCCTTCAGTGTCAGATTTCCAGTGTAGCCACATCTTAGATTCACCTCAACAGGAGCAGTCAGCAAGTGTTCCTGCACAAACAAAAGCAAAACTGCTTAAACACAAAGCTCAGTCTTTGTTCTTGCACAGAAATACTTGTGCACACTTCAAGCCATGGTTTTTAAAAAAGGTGTTCCCTCATATCAGTGGCATACAAACACACCAAGTCATGCATGCCAGTTCTCCTAAACTTGATTTATCACCACCAGCATCTTCCCTTTGCTGGAAATCCTTTATAGCTAGTAGCCTAAGTCACAAACCAGCTGTCCACATCCATCAGAAAGCTCCCTACTGGAAAAAAAATAATGATTGATCAACTGAGCCATGGGAAATAACCTCTAAAAGTATTTACTTATTGTTATGCCTCCTCATACACCCAGACTAGCATATAGTGGGATTCTGGCCCACACACCAAGACAAAGTGAGAGAGATACAGAACGTTGTAGTGGGACCAGACTTTCACCTAAAGAGATGAGGTACATGACTCAGGATGACTCAGAAATATTCTATTTTAAAAAGGTTAGCTGAAGACAACTGGTCTAATGAAGGATAAGGCCACTCCAGCCTGCAGAAATACTTCACTGATACAGTAATGCTTGCAGATGTCTTTAGAAGGACAAGTTTCAGTGGCAAAGGATCAAATATCCACCTAAAACAGCTGGGAAGCTGAACATATGCTCTGATGTTGTCTGATATATCTGGTAAATCATCATGTGAAGCAATAGGCCTGAAAGCCCACTCCAATTACCAATGATCCAGTGAATGAATAGACAATCTCTAATGCAGAATGATGCGCTGGTGATTGTACTGACTGATATTTTGATATGCAGCTACACAGAGTTTGCATAAGTTGTCCAAAAACATCTGATACAGAATAGCAAATTAGTCTCATGATTTCTGTTTATGCTGGTTCTTGAAAAATGTTGTCAGACAATACTGTAGAAACTTTATTGCTATCAAAGTACTGTTTGTCACAGCACTTTTTAAATAGATTTGCTTATTTACTGTGCAAAGGTATCAGTAATAACAATTTTTTAAACCATTAAAAATACCTGAAATATTGTTCCTGTTTCTTAGCACGTAATTGTTTTAGGGTCTGATATTTTGTGAATAGCCAAGATTAGAAACACATGCTTCCACATGTTGCACACTTCTAAACATGTAACTGGAAATCCTGTCATTCCAGCTGTGCTATGGAATATAGGAAGAGTGTCAAACCCAGGTGTTAGTCAGTCAATTTAAGATCTGTCACAGTTCTGGAAAAGGGAAAGATGTGTCTGTCTTAGATGCTTGGCATGCATAATTTGGTGGGAATGTTAAGTATTTTCATGTCATGGTAGGTACTGTTTCACGATTATATCGTTTGTATGAAAGTCTGAAATATTAGCCAAGGAAGCAGCTAAGTCAGAGGGTTAAATTTTTTTCCAGATCTCTACTCATTATGTCATGGCTATTTGAATTAAGGCAATTGTACCTGGGAAACATATACCTATTATATATATATGGATTTATTTATTAATTTAACCAAAAGACTTCCTGTCTGCCTGCAAAATCAACCACAACTTTACAGTAGAATTCATTTCGTGTAGGATGACTTATTTAACAGCAAAGTTAATAATAATAATAATATTGCAGACACTTTATATTCACTTTGGTAAAAGCTATCAGTTTGTACAGGTGCACAAAGTTGCACACATCTAAACAGAGAGGAAGCTTTTGCTTTGTAACTCTGCAGTTCTTTCAGTCCTTCCCCTGTGCCTCTCTGTTCCCTGCACAAGCTATTTTACAGCCAAAGCTTAGAAAGACCTGAGTGAACACCTCAGCAAACACTACAGGGCCAGCAAGTGATACCAAGAACAAGGCACGGTGGAATTTTTCTTTGTTCCTCAACCTATTTTGTCATAATTTATTTGATTGTCAATCCGTGGATGTTTGTATATCAAGGTTTAACTTTTAAACAAAGCATATGATAATGAGAATAAAAGCAGATCTAATATATTGGACTTACAGTGATATGTACATTTTATGACTGCTCAGTTCAGTAATAGAAGAGTATTTTCCAAGATATATCAGCATTTTTGGCTTTGTCTCTTAACAGAGCATACTGTATCCTTGTGTGGTCCTTAGCATTTAAGCTATTCAGAAGAAATTGCATAAACAGCAGCCAAATCTTTTAAGACTGAAGTACTTAGTATTCTTCCGTTTAGCAGCAAGTTATGAAGTTTCATTTAAAAAGGCTAATTCTACAAATTAGCTCATCCTGCTCAAATACACATACACTGTTGGGAAATATAAAAATGGTTTATTAAATCTAAAGATATGGCTGCACTTCAACTAGCACATGGGCATTAGAGATCAAGTATTCCCTATAGATTAATGCCCATGGCATCACAGGCTGATTTGCCTTCCCAGTATTACATTAGTAAACCATCTAATCCAATTTAGAGCAGACAGGAATGTTCCATCCATTATGGTATTTCTAGTGTCATTAGAAGCAGACTGATTGAATAAGCATCCTAAATCAGCCTGCAGCATGCAAGTAAATCACTGTGACTTGTTCTGCAAAATCTTTTTTTTAAATAAAAATTAAGGGAAAAGAAAGAAAGAAAAAGCTCCATGTAATAAGATGGAAGATCTCTGTGTCATTGTGATTTCTGAACTATTGTGGACAGCAACATTTCTTTGTACTTCAGTACATAATATTCCTCTCTCTAAGGTAGCAAGGCAGAGCAGTGGATTCACAGATGTGAGAAGCTCCTGATTTGCACCAAGCTTGTCTTCAAGGAAAGCAGTGGAACATCTTCCCCTCTCTCCCCCAGTAAACAATAATAAACAAAGTAGGCTGAATGAGGGCAGAGCAGGATGCTACTCTCACATATAAAATCTGCTGTGTAAAATTGGAGTAACCATAGTAATAAAATCTATCAATCAAATATATTACAGAGGTCGCAATAGAAAGGATGAAAAGAGAGTCCAAAATTATATTCGCTCAAAATGAAAAATGTTCAAGTAATTACAAAAATAGTATTTTCATTCCAAACAGGCACACCTGAAAGAAAAACAATTCTTCAATAGAGAAGTAAATCCATGAATAAAATGTTGGTGACAGTTCTTTGAGATGAGACAGCTCTCAGAAAGATTTCACCAAAGGACTAGGCTGCAGCTTTGAAAAACTGGGAATCAAATGAACTAAAATCACCAGAATGGCACATAACCTTAGCTGCCCTCTGAGACCTATCACATTGCACCAACAGGGCCACACAGGTCTCAGCTGCACTATTTAAGCAATCAGCCTTAAAAAGGAAACACTGCACCAGTGCACAAGGCCCTGAGTGGCTGCTCCTCCTCGCTGGGAGAAGGGCTCATGTACGTGAAGGATTCCCATTTGTTTAATGGCAAAGTTGCTCTGCTGTCAGTCAAACAGCTCCTAATCTTGTCCAGACTCTGTGTGATAACTGAGTTAGAAAGGAAGTTATTGATTCTTTGTGTCCCAACTGCTGAAAAAAGTGAACAGCGACCCAGAAGTGTAGATATGGACCTAGCAGGAATTATTTGCACTGCAATTAGGAATATATCTGAACAAAAGACAGTTTGCAATAAAGGAAAACATGCACCAACCCCAGTCAGGGGGACTTGCTTGGAACTTGCACAGATACCAGAGGTTTCTGGAAAATCCTTTCTCGGATATTCCTCCCTACCTCCCTGAAAATATTGTGAGTTTGAGCTACCAAATTTTGATTATTAGCAAGTGGGGGAGGGGAATTTTACAACAAAATGAAATATTTTAAGTTTACAGGTTTTAATTTTTGTAATGAAAAAAAATCTTTACTTTTGAAGGAAAATAAACAATTTCTATGAAAACCAAAAAAACCAACACCAAAACAACTATAACCTTAACAAATGCTTAATTTACTTCAAAAAAACTTTCAACACAATTTATTCAGAATCCTACCCAAATTTAACTTCAAAAATGAAATATTTTCATAGCACTACTCTGAAAAGCTCAGTCTTAAATTAAATCCATCTGAGAGAAATGAAGTGGAAGAAATCCTGTCAAACCCCACCATTCATTCTTAAACAAAATAACAAACTTGCACAAGACTCAGCTCTTGCTTTTCCATGTCCTTTTGATCCCAACAAGCCTGTTCTGGCAAATTCTCATCAGGACATGGAAAACCACACTGAGCCAGCTAGAATTTGGGAAATCTGTTCTATCCCTTGCTCAAACTGGCTAAACATTATTATTGTTATTAATAGCACAAACCCAGACAACAGCAGTAAATCACATTCCTCCCAGAGCAGATTACTTGTTAAATGCTTATCATCAATGTAAATGACAAATGCACGTGATTAGCAAAATCCAAAAGCTTGTTCTGAGGTAAAAAGGACTCAGCCTTGCAATTTTTCTAATGAACTTCCCTTCTGGTCCACAGCAGAACACGTCAGATCTACCAAATCCAATTTCTGAATGAAAGTTCAAATGCTTTGTAGAGCTAATGAGGGAGCACTAGATTGAATTATGGACACATGTTGCTTCTCTGTGAAACAGCAGGTTGAAGAATTACACCTTGTTCTTCCCTTCCATTTTGCAAGGCACAGAATATTTTACTTCTTTAATTTTCCCTCTGGTTTGGCTCAGCTGGGTGGGAAGGACATTAGGTAAGGACACTGAGGAGAGGGATACAATCCTTTCCTGTTCTTCTTTGCTGAAGAGCAAAGTACAGACTCACTGTTCCCCTGTCCACAAGAGATGGTCTAACCTGTGCTCCTCCTTGTGTTTCTTTGCCACAAATCTGGTTTCCCTGACACGCTGTGAATGTGGAGTGTTCTCATTAGTGTCAGGCCCTAGCCTGAGCTGCCAGCATGGAGGAGGATAGGGAATGGGGGAGAGAGGAACTTGTGACTGGCAATCCTGCTTGCCACCCTTCCCTAGAGCTGTGACTTGCTGAACAATCAGCTCGATAGCTCAAGGAAATGCCCAGAGTGCTAAGCCCTAATCATTAAACTGGTGGGGGAACAGCCTGTGGTTTGGACACAATGGAAACTCCATTTCTGAGAGCTTACCTGTCAGATGGGTTCTCTCTGCCAAGTCCATTCTGCTGTCAGTGAAGTTCACAGCAGTGTCCTGGCCCTTGGCATCTTCAAACTTCAGTTGCAAAGTGGCACAAGGTAAGCAACTGCCAAAGGAAAGGCACAAACCCATTGATCAGCTTTGTAAAGAAGGAAAGTTATTTCTGATACAGAAATAAATAACTCTTAGCCAACTTTATACAGTGGCCACAGTTCTAGCAAAAAAGAGAAAAAGACAAGAGAGAGATAAAATTAAATTTTCTCCTAATGTGACTTCAACTAAGCAAAATAGATAATAACAGGAAAGGATTTGACCTCATGTCTCCAGTGCAAAGAAAATTCTCATTCACTGGCAGATTTTATACACAGCAGGTTGAAAAGAAAACTAAATGTTACCATGACTGAGCTTGCATTTCCTGATATCTCAAAAGGCATTTGTTTCCCAAAGGAGAGCATTAAACAAAGAGGCAAAGGTTATGTTCCTACACACATCCTAAGTGCTGAATTTTGGTTGTGATGGAGAATATTTTTGCTTACTACAGATGCAGCATTTCTAATGAGTCAAGGTGCACCAGTGGAGTGTTTCAACTGTTTGTCTACAATTTTGCTATCTCCTGAATATTGAAACTAGTGGTTGTCCTGAAAAGACAAAGCTACATATGTGCAAGGGGAGCACACACAGACACTTTTTGATCAGCAAGGCAATTTCCTGGGGCAATGTGCTGATCAACACACTGAGCTGAAACATCTGCAGGATAAAGGATTGTGTCTGAAAACCCTGTGTTTGATGCCCATAATTGTGACAAAGTCATTGCATATTCTGCTCAATGCTTTTTCTGTTTCAGCACTTTCTCACTGTACAAAGAAGCTCCAGCAGCCTCTTAAATGTGGTTGGTAACTCAGAGTACATTTGGGAAATCAGCCAGAGAGAAAGGCTTTTCTTCTATATGTTTTGCTGCTTTTCTATGAAGTGACGGAAAAGATACACATTTGCCATGTTTGCAGGGTTTCCCCTAACAAAAAAGCAAAAAAAAAGGAAAGAACTAGAAATAACAATTTTTTAGTATTATTGTTGCTTACTTTAGAGAAGCTTAAAGATGCTTAAAATCTGTCATGTTAGGTAGGCAGGTTTTAAACCATATGCTATTAACTTTTTAAACTGCAGCAATGTAAAAGTCTATTGTATCTCAAGACTGAGTTTGCAGAGCTGTCAAAGATGCTTTTCCTCTGTGCTAAACATGACTTGAAAAACGTTGCAAGCCAAAGCATTTGCTGTTATTCACAAAGCACTGTTTGCCAGAGACCACACAGGCAAGTAAGGCCCAGAGGCAGTTAACCCTGCTAGAAAAATTCCCTAATCATGGCTACGAAGGGAATTCCCTGGAGACAGAAAAGCGAGGTGCAAGACACCAAAGGGAGGGAATGGGGTTTGCTAAACAGAGAATTGTTTCTGCAGCCTTGGTTTTCTCTCTGAAATCTATTCCATGGCATGAGAAAGGGCCACCCAAGCTCACCTGCAATAAGCTGCTCTGCTGAGAAGCATCATTGCTGAGCTGAGCTGCCCTCAGCAGGGTGAGTGTTCTGCTCACTAACACCACGTTATTTACCTCTGCTTTCTCTGGGCCTAATCTTATCAAAGGTGTCTATGCACAGGCCCAGATCTCACCTAAGGGGTGAAGGGCACCTTAACTTTGGACAGAGCCCAGGTGTGAGTGCTGACAGTGTTTCCTTTAGCAATGAGGCTTTGGTCTTCCTCAGCTTGAAAAGAGCATAGGAAAGTCTCACACTTCCTAGAGCAACGCTTTACACCAGGACTGGGAGCAGCCATACCAATATCAGAGCACACCAGGGGATCACACCTGGGTTTGGTGTTGTCAGTGTGTGCTCACGTGTTCTGCTCACGTCTTCATTTTGGACTCCTTGTGTGTCTTCCCAGACTGGCTGCAGGGGGAAGCAAGTGCTCAGCTCAACCCAAACGGGCAGATTGCCTTTCAAAAGGGGCCAGGGCTCCCCAACCACTGAAGAGGCTGAGCAGGGCTTTTTTTTTGTGATTCAGTCTCTTGTGTTTCCATGTCCTAGTACAGAATTCTTTTCGATGGACTTAAAACACTTCCAAAAGGAATGAGCTAACTTTCCAGGTAACCTGCCAGGCATTTTCCCTGGCAGCACAATCCCCCTCAGCTTTGCAGACAATGTGCAGCATCCAGGATGGCTCTCTGTTGCTTTTGCAAACTGGGTCACAACACATTTACATTTGGAAGGCGTGGTGAGTAAAAGGCATTGGTTTTTCATCCTGCTTACACCTCTCAGATGCCAGAGTAGAGTCTGCTTCTCCTCTGAATATAAGGGCAGGTGGTTGCCAGTACTCTTAGTAAATGGAGAGTAAAAGCCACTTATGCACAAAGGTGAAAATACCTGCCAAAGGACCTGCTTAGCCTTTCGCAGTTTGCAAGATTTAATTTTGAAAACAGTAATTTAAAGCACTTGTGAGAGCCAAACAACCTCTAAACCCTTAATTACAGTGATCATGCAAGCTTTGGTTTATTGATAATTTTTTTTAATGGTAGAACATATTTACTGATGCAGCTGGAGCCACACCACCATAGGAAAAGAAAAATCCAACAGGATAAAATTTTAAAACCTGATCCAGAGCCTCTGGAAATTATTAGAAAGCATTCCACTGACTTCAGCACACTTTCCTATCAGAAGATGTTGCCCAGAACACAATTTATAGCTAAATTAGAAAACTGTGAATCACAGCCTTGTAATACAGAGTTCAAAAGATATTTTATTATGGCTAAAAATATGCTGTTACAAACCTATTAATAAGTTCACCTTTCTAATCAAGAGGTATCAATGGGAGAAAAACATAGCAAGGGATGCTCTGTCAGTGAAGGGGAGACCCAGAGCTCCCTTACGGAATGCCACATGTACTAATCCTGTTTGTCTCGGTTGCAAAAGAATTCTTCAAAGTTAAAGCACTCCAAGAATTTATCAAGCACTTTTCAGCCTTCAACTGGATTTAGCAAGGGAGGCAGTTTCCAAAGCCTGTAGATTAGTGCAGCACAATCAGGCTCGTGTAAATGGCACGACAAGGCTCAGCTTGATGTTTCAGGCAGTGACACTTTACACGTTTCTGGAGACAAAGGTGCCATTCCACTTGCAAACCAAAGATGACACTTGGGTGAATTGCTTCCGAGGGTTTGCCCTGTTGCCTGTTGTCAGATGACTCCTGCTGCACACGTGCTCCTCACAATGGTGTTAACAGGATTGGCAATGCTCACCAGGCTCTTCACACCTTGCATAATGGCTTTGAACGGTCAGCTTTTAAAAGTTTGAGAAGAAAATCTGCCTGTATACAGCTTTGGGGAATATTTGCTATAAATAAAGATTGGTAAACTCTGTTACCAGTAAGGGCAGCTGAGCTTCCTGCGGCCTTCAGTGGGGCCAGGACTCCACAGTGGGGTCTGTGAGTGGCAGAGATTTTCTCTTAGCAGGAGAAGCTGAAAGAAGCTCCAGAAGACCAGTTAGCCAATGCTATAATTTGTGGTGTCTATTAAATCTTGTGTTCTCATGCCTTGGGTAAAGTAACTGAGATCACAGTAGAATGGAATAATATGAAATTTTGGACTTCTTTTGCTTTAAACTTTCAAATTTGGAAAACAAGAGTGTCATAATTAATCAAAAAGGGTGAGGGAGAAGCACTGGCAAAAAAAAGCTGACAATTTTCTTCAGTTTGATTATTTTTTTCTATATTTTCCTGCATTCATGGAAAGTTCAACCAGATCTGCTTGTTACCTGACATGAGAATATTAAAATCCTGCAGCTAATTGAGCCAAGTGGACCTTGAGCTATGGCAGTAGCAGCTTGCCTCCAGTGAATACCATCTCAAAGAACTCCAGGGAAGAAGCACTTAGGCCCTCAGTAATACTGGAAGAAGGACATTAATGTCTATTTCAATAATATTTCTTTAAGGAAGCAAGGAATCCTCTAGTTTCAGTGGGACAGTGAGGTGTGATACTGCTGAATATTCCCAATATTATTTACCACAGACATGGCACTGGAGCCACACTGTCCATGAGTCTCTGGGCCTGAGTTCAGCCCTTTGTTCAGCACATACAAGAGTGATAAAATGGTTCATCCCTCACTGTGTGTGCTGTTTACATCTATCCAGTCACCTTACCATTTATGCTTCTAAACATTAACAGGTTGCTAATGTGAATTGTACATATTTTGTCTTGGCTTTTCTACAGCTCTTGAAATTCAAAATTCACCTCTCATCTGAAAGAAACATTACAGTGAAAACTGTCATTTGAAAGATGGAAATGATCCTACTCCAGTATTATAACACAGTGTAGCTTAACTACAATAGTTCACTGATTAGCAATCAGTTTCTTTTTTACAGGACGTTTTTATGAGTCTATAAGCACACTTGACCTGTGGATTGAGCTGATAGTTTACAGGAAAAATGATGTGGAAGAAGCCAAGTTACTAAAGGTGGGGAGGTTTCTGGAGCTGTGAGGAATCCTTCACCTGTTTCGACAGTAAAATTTCCAGTTATGT
Organism: Thryothorus ludovicianus; assembly: GCA_013397245.1. Classification (NCBI taxonomy): domain Eukaryota; kingdom Metazoa; phylum Chordata; class Aves; order Passeriformes; family Certhiidae; genus Thryothorus; species Thryothorus ludovicianus. The sequence goes on along the minus strand of VZTB01016734.1, from coordinate 156,988 downwards.
AGAAAGAACTGGGCTCTGTGGGCTACCCCATTTTCGGGAAGGCAGTTAGCTGAAACACATGCTGAAATTATAAATTATTTCTATGTTTGGGTACCTTATAAACAAAGTAGCTCAGGATTATGAAGTCAGGCTGACAGAAATGCCAGTATGAGTGAAGCTTTTTTCTTTGGTTATACTCCTGCAATCAGCTCGATGTCTGTAGAAGTGCAGGAGTACAATGTGAATTTTCATAGTCACACAAATTTTACAGTGTTTGAACAGAAGCAGCCATTGATACCTTACCAATATCTGCTTGTATTTGCTCACAGTGTAACTCTGAGTCTTTGAAGAACTGACTGGCCTATCTTGGTTGAAGATTCACAGTTGCAACCACATTAGAAATAAATATGATAAAAAATATGCCATCAACTTATTTTTAAAATGATCGGGTGTGTTTTATATATCACTCTGAGCAGAAGGCATGAGAGAATATCACTTTTGCCAGCAATTTCAAATAAAGGCTCTAGTTTTAGGTAATGTTATAAACTTACAGTGAACTAGGACAATGTAATAATATGGCATGTCAAATTTATTTCTAGCTGTAGGCAAAGAAAAACAAAGAAACAAGGATAGTTTCAACATGGTATCACAGCACAATAAAAATTTGCTCATTAAGTTTCATAAAATCCATTACAAAGTTTAATGTGTGTGTTTACATCACTAACACAGACTGAAGCCTATGCCATGAGGCTTTCAGCTGGAAATTGCTTCACTTCACAAATTTTCATCTAAAGCCCTTTAAACAATTATGTCAAAATAAAGGCACTAAATATAAGGATTTGCAATGCTTTCCCAGCTTCCTCAGCACATCCTTATTATGGGTAGTACGGTTTGCAAAACATCAAAATCAGATTGTCACACAGACATTAAGGCTGGGATTTCCAGCAGGAGCTAAGGGAGTTAGGCACTCAGCTCCTGGTGAATTTCAATGAGTCAGGAGCATACATTTCCCTTAGGCTCCTTTGAAAATCTCAGCATAAATATTAATAACTAACTTTTAACAAGCATTTGGTCATTGATTTCAATTATCTCAAATACGCCAATGGCTATGTCCTTTTCCCCACCAAGATCTTCTTCCGTGTGTGAGTTTTTGGGGATGCTGTTATATGCACAGTACCAGAAAAAGGATCTTAAAAGTTTCTCCTGCTATGGAGGCCCAGCTGAGTTTACATGTGACAGTTATTGCTGAGATCTTTTGTGCCACCTTTTGTATCTGCTTGAGATGCTATGTACTAACAGCAACCTCTGACCACAGCTTGTAGTCTGGTTGGTATTACTCAGAGGAAAGAAACAACAGGAAAGAAAACTCAGAACAACAAAGTATAGACATTCTATTCACTTCATAAAGACATATATCTTGCAAAATGTCAAATGCTGACACTTGACAAAAGTATTTAAATAAGCTCCAGTTTCACTATAAGTGTATATAATAACTACATTTTTTATACCTTTCATTTTTAATTCCAATATTACTGCTGAGCCTTAACACGTTGGAATATGTGTGACTTCACACAGCACTTGATGCAGAGAGTTACAGATTTTTATCAGAAGCCACCTCAGGGGCTGTGCCTAGGCAGGACCTGACAAGGTGCTCTGCACAGGTGTGCAGGGCTACATCCAGGTTGTCATACAGTTATGAAAAGTCAAATACAATAAAACTAAACTTTCATGGATGTTATGCAAACATGAATTATGTGTCCACTCTGCCTTTTGGGAGAGAAGGAACTTATTCTCAGAGTGAATTTAGCCTCAATACAGAATTCATGCCAGGTGAAATGCAACAGCTTTGCAAATCTGATGCAGATGGGGCCTGTTCCACCATCATCTCCTTTGTTATCTGTCTCTCCTCTTTCTTTCTCAGAGGCAGAGTTTTCTGCAAGGCATTGATACCACTGAGAGTGCTCAGATTTCTAACTGTGGGATGATGAAACCACATGCAAATATCAGCTCCTCTGGCTGAGCCCTCTAGCCTCAGGTTTCGCCCTTTGCCGGGTGAAGGATCAGTATCTGATCTTTGATAAAAAATGTCCATCCTGGTTTCTGCTGAATTATGTTCTTGTTTGCTATTATTCTTCCTGTCACCCCATCAATCTATAAATTTTGAGACGTAATTCTGTTTATCCCAATATTTCTTCCTTTTGGTTGACCTTGTGGGTTGTAGTTGCAGCTTGAAGCTTTCACATGTGTCTTTTTAAACATGAAATCGTTTATCTAACCCACATTCTGGAGAATCCTGCAATGCTGATGCTCTACAAATTGGTTTATGACTGTATGTTAGTGTGATTAATCTTGCAAACAGAAATCTTATTAACCTAACAGCCTCAGTTTATGTTCTATTATGACAACATTAACATGGAACCACATATATATGTCCTTAAATATGCTTTATATTTTCTCTGGATATTACTGACAGGAGATTTGTGACTGCTGCACATACAGAACCAATACTGCAGTGAAAAGCCAGCTCAGATACATGGTAACTCTGCATATCCCCATTAATTCCAAAAAACTGTGTCTGCTCACACTGGGGACTAATTTTATATTCTAGAAACTACACAAAAATCAAATATTTGCTTTGATATTTGATTCTTCCATAGGTTCTGTTTTTATCCTGTTTAAACTTGTACCTGTGACAATATCAAAACGTAATAAAAAATAAAGTGTAGCATTATGGAGGATTGTGCAGTGAAAAGTGAGAAAAGCTGATCAAACATATTTTAGGTTAATAACAGAATCAATAGATGATATCACATTCTGTCAGCTCCAAAAGTGAACAAGCTATTCTCTGTCCACAACATGTTTAAAACACATTTCAAGGGAAATGGTGTAAATATTGAAGAACACCTTGCCTGGACATGAGACAGCAATCTGCCCCTACATTCACGATTTCCAGAGAGAGAAAGATAATAAACTTCTCAGCTTTTCCACTAGGACAGGACAGGACAGAAAATAAAGGGCTTATAATGCAACAAGAATTATTTAGAGCACACAAGCAAACCCTTCCCAGCTACCAGGACACTGGAAGAATGACTTAGGAGGGTTGCAGAGTTTTCAAGAACAGATAAAGCAAAAACCTGTCAGAAGCACTTCAGTTTTTACTTCTGTCCCTGCATAGGGGTTTGGTTAGAATGCCTCTCCATGTCCCCACAAACCACAGTTCTATGATCAATAACCAGATCACAAGCTAACAAAGTGTGTTAAGGAGGAAACTGCAATAATGCAACATAAGTTAAAAATTCTACTTTTATACTGAGGCACGTGGGAGTCCCTCAAAGAAAACAGAATTGTCAGGACTGCACTGCCTGTAGAAGTAGAGCAGCCCTCCAGGGAAGGCTTGTCCCCAGTGCTGTCCCTGAGCTGCAGTGGCACCAGTGTGTGGGCTGAGCCTGCCACTCCACGGCCTGGCAGAGCCACAGAGCTGCCCTGGAGCAGAGACCCCTCCTGCTCTGCAGCTCTGACACTCCCCAGAGGGCTGGGGCTGGGCACGTCAAACTCCTGCTGCAGAATCCTGGGAACCTCCCCAGTTCTGCTGTGGCAAACTGTGTGAGGGAATTATTCAGGGGCCTGGCAGAGGGCTCTGCACCTCCTGAGACAACCGGGGTGAGTCAACCACGAGTAGAAGTCAGGCATCTTAAAAAAATAAAGGATAAGATCGCAGTGAAAAAGGATGACTTAAAAGGTTAGAGAATATTTAGATAACTAAGGTGATTCAAACAATCTAGACCTGATGATTTTCATCATAAAATATGCAGAGAACAAGCTGAAAAAGTCTCAGAAGTGATTATGGGAAC
>VZTB01016734.1:34038-144840 GCA_013397245.1 Thryothorus ludovicianus | reverse complement strand
GGGTTTTTTTGTTTGTTTGTTTATTTGTGTGTGGTTTTTTTTTTTTAGCTAACACAGCATCTATTCTAACTGTAATCTTAACTATTTTAAAATTCTTAATTCCTCAAAATTAACATCTCACCACATGTTCCTTTAACCACAGGGCTGCTCAGGCACAGGTTGCCTGTTTGTCACCTGGCTACCCCCGCACACCACCACATGTAGAGATGAAACAGAGCTGCTGTTTGCTCCCTTTCAAAGAGGGAAATGTTCTTTTAGTTTATCAACTGATCCTTGGCACAGTGAAAGGAAAAGGTCTCTACAAAGAAAATCAGTCCTCTCCTGACCTGGAAAGGACCTCATTCCTCTAGTCTAGCTCTTCTTGTGCCCCAGAGCACCACCATCAATGCAAAAGGGGCCTGAGTGAAGAGCAGGGCCCTGGTGAACTTCCATCACCCACAGCAGATCCACCTACCACCTTTCTAATGCTTAAGGATAAAAGTAGACTGTTAGCCTCAGCCATTCCCTCAAATATATGTGCTTATGGTATGCATAGGATTCACTGTGAGTTTTGGACGCTGATATGGCTTTTTAGGGGTTAAATTGATTAATATAATTTGTTGATTATTTCCCATCAGGTTTCTTGATGTAGCACAAGCCTGTTGGGTTCTCCTGAAATCAGTGGAACAGCAGATTTATATCACATATGCTTCTGGCTCCTTGACAAAAACAGTCACCTTCTCTGCATTCTACAATTAATGAAAGTTCAGACTATTGAGCTTTTCACAGCTCATAATAGCACTTGACTGATACTTGCATTTCATGGAAGGGGAACTAGAAGCAGTGTTTTGGTCCAGTGTTCTTTGCTTCTGCACGTTATAGGAGCAAACCACAAAGCTCCTATTTGCTGCAGCAGTGCTGGACTGATCCCATGCAATTTTGTGGTGTTTTCCAAGTGTGACTTGACCTCATACTCAATAGAGCCACTGTCTCCAACACTCCACATGGGTCTGTGCAGGGTTGCAATTCTGCAATTTCCACTGGGTCCCATGATCTGAAACACATTTCCCTGCACCTGATTCTGCAGAATCAGAGCATGAATGTCTTTTGCCTACAAGTCTCTGCTCCCAAAACTACAGAGATTGTCTGAGAACTTGTGTTCGCAAGAGCTTCTAAGGATCAAAAAGAGTTAGGAGGGGGTAGAAGCAAGATTCATATCAGCCCTTCTAAAATGCTCAAAATCTGAAAGCACAAGATCCCAGCTGGTAACTGGGACTCATAGTGATAATATTTTTAAAGTAGTATCTTCACAAAACAAAAAGGGTTTTAAAAGCCATGACTCATATTTCCCCAAGAGACACGCTAAAGGGAGCAGAGCCAGCTCTTTCTCTGATGAGACCCTGTGGATGTCAAAGAAATGAGTGCAATAAAATTATCCTAAGGACAAATTATTTTGAAATTTCAAAGGAAATACTGCTTTGAATGAGTACAAAAGCGCAAAGACGCACAAATATCTCAGAGAATTAATGACAGATTGGCCACAATTATGTCCTGTTACAATACAATAGACTTTACTGAATTCAGAAACAACAAAAAGATAAAGGAGAGACAAGGACTATGGCAGGAAAAAGTATGAATAGTCTTGCTGTCTCTCTGGAGCCTCCTTTTTAGTAACTTGCTCTTTTATATATACTGAATATACTGGCAAACAGCCACACACTATATCATCCACAGAAGAGCTTACCAGTCTATCATTCACAACAGGCATTGAAAATCAGCAAATGCCCTCCCTTGCTGTGTCCTGAAACTCTTCCAGGTCCAGGCTATCACTTAAGCTCAAGTTTATATGATGGTTGAGGAATGGAACATTTCCAAAACAAACACTCAGAGAAAAATGTGCAGACTGCAGATGCATTATCAGCTGTAACAATGCAGAGTATTTTGGGAGGAGAACAGAGTGACATTCTATCGCAGGATATTATTGACATTTTAGTATGGGCATAAAAGTGACCATGGGTCAGACACACCACTGTCTGGAGCTGTGTGTAATTACACCAGCAATCATCTTCTTCCTAATGTAGTCTAAATCCAGACTCAGCAATGGTTGCAGTTTTCCATATGGCATTAATTTATCACATTTTGCTAAAACATTTTATTCTTTTTGATAATGAACACCAACAATAAATACAGAAGTTCCTAAGTGTGCTGTCAGTCCTTTGTGCTTATAGCTCACACAGATCCTTTAGGCTTCCTGTCAACTTTCAGAGCCCTTAAATCTAGAGAAAGGCAAGACTGCTCCAAGAGTCAGCCTCTATTCACAGAGAAGGAACTAGCAGCATATTTTAAGAAAGGTTTGTCTTTGTGGAAAGAACTTCCTGTTCACTTGCAAGTGAAGAGTTGGCTCTGTAGCACTTCAATGCTCTGCAGATGACAATCACTGAGCACTCCTCTGAGCGCACATGTGCGTGGCAGGCAGCACTGGGAGGGAACGAGAACCACAGCAGTGTGGAGTGACTCACTTTCCCAAATATGAAGTGGAAAACCCTTTGATCAGACATTTCCTGCTTTGCCATTCCATTCTGAGAACACAGCAAGAACTACTTGTAGCAGCATGAGCAAGGCTTTCATTGAGTTTTAATGAATTAGCATCTTTTGCTCAACAGCTTTGTATTTTGTTCTTGGCTCTAGTGCAAGTTATGAACGGCAGGGACAGCTTAGTGTACACTTCCCCAGATCCTGAACATCAATATATTTTGAGGGGACAGAAAAAATGATTTGTGGAAGGCACAAGAAGAAAAATATTTAATCCCAGGGCTGGATTTTTGTGTGTTTGTGTCTTCCCTTAGATATAAAAAGGGTAGATGGAGGTCTTTAGTTGTATTTTATACCAACAAGCACAAAGCAGCCCAAGCTGAGCTCAAGTGCCCTTAGATGGTTAGTTGACATTTCCTGTGATGTAAGAGTCTGTTTGGGAAGTATAACCTGAGCCAGCTTTGCATCATCTGCTCCCTCCCCGAGCTGGGGAACCCCCTGGTATTTCAGGGGCTCGTGGTGTTCCAGCCAGCCCCAGCGTGCCAGGGGAGTCCCTGCAGGGCTCATTAGCTGGCAACATTTCCAGCAGCTCCTTCAATGGCTTCTCCCTCTGGTGATGCTGGAATCCTGGAAGCACACACAAGCTGAACTCCCTGTCCATCTCTGTGAGCTGCCCAGAGATTCTGACTCACCTCCCCGTATTTTTAAACCATCAGTGACCTCTTTTCTCCTTTTCCCTCTTTCCGTGAGGGAGTTGCATAGTGGGTGTGAGAGGAATGCTGTGCCCTGGCAGTTGTGAAGGGCCATTTCCAGGTTTTGTGTTTCAGCACACATTTGTCATCATAGGCTGCCATCTCAGTACGGCTCTCCTGCTTTCCACTTTAATTAACTTCTGCTACCAACACTTCAGCCACTGCTCTGAGTTTGAGGGTATGATAGGCAAACATTACAATTGTTAAGCAGGTGACAAATATCAACAATAAGCAGGGGATTTATTGTAATCAGTCAATATGCTCAGCCTTGCAACTGCTCAGTACTTTATGCTCCATAATTATATGGTTGCCACAGTGTAGCCATTCAACAGTGTTATAATTAGTGAGTAATTAACTGAAGCATTTGATGACATGCTGCAGAGCACAAAGCATGTGTGCTGTTGATGGCAAAAGGATACATAAAGTATCTTTGTAACAATTTTCTGAAACCATCACAACCTCAATTGTTACTTGTTTGTGGTGATTTCCACAACTTTTCATGCGCTGCACAAGATCCGAAGCATTTACAGCTGATTTTGATGCTACCACTGCTTTTAGATACTGGACTTCTATTGAAATCTTTGATATTTAGTTACCTTTGTGGATCTCAACCTTACACAAACATTCCTCCTGGGCTGCCTCAATACATCCATACAATCAGAGCTATGTATCTCCCTCTATTGGTATGTTTAAAAAAAAAAGAAATAATTAGAAGTCTTGCTTATTCCTGTAGGGTAAACACTAAATTCATGCTAATAGAACTGAACCCCCACTAAGTAGAGTATTAAAATAGCTATTCTGTTAGAAAACACAGCCCTAATTAAGAGACAATTGGAATGTTTTAACATTGTTCAGATCAGCTTTAGGTAGGTTCTATTAAAAAAATAAAATTGTACACTATTGATATTTGTCAACATTATGAGATACAGAGACAGAAATTGAGTGCAGCACTGAGTGGAAAAGGTGTATGTAAAGGCATGGTGAGGTGTGCCTGGTGCCTGCAAGGAAATGAAGTGAGTACAGATGTACGGGGACAGCAGACAGCATCTGCAATTTTTACAGCAGAGAAGGAAAAAAAATCTGCATGAGAAAATGTGAGTGCCACCCTGAAAGCTTCTTTGTGTTCCTTGCATCAAATCTTGGCATCTCCACTGGACCAGTGACATGTTTCACTCTGATATTTCCAAACCATTGTTTTTTTTAAAAAAAGAATTGTTTGGGTTTGTTTGTTTGTTTGCTGCTTTTCAGCTTTTTAGCTTATCCAAGTATTGCAGGCTATTTAAAGGCCCTTTCTTTTCCCTTTGTTAGAACAGCAGCACTGCTAGCTGTGCATGTCCATACATAATCTCCAATAACTTCTGCCAGCACAGAGCTGGAGCACCTTCCAGATTTGTTGTCTTTTAAGTGAATTATTTTACATTTTCTGGTTGTGGTGACTAGAACATTAGGTCATAAATATATAGAAAATATGGATGGTTTCTTATAGAGTGATTGTGTCAGCTTGAATTTGATAGAACAAGCCAATGTAAGCTATTTGCTCTCCTGAACAAAAAAAAAAACAAAAAAACACCTTAGTAAGCTCTGAAACGTTGCACAGCATCTACACACCTAAACACAAGAGTCTGTAATTTCCCAGTGAGTGCTGGCTGTTGAACAGTGCAGGCAGTGCTAAAATCTACCTGTGCTTTTGTAATGAAACCCACGTTACTGCAGCGTTAAGTTTGGATTAGCAAAAAGCAAGTTTCTGAAATGCGAAGGGAATGTGATGTGCACAGTAGTAATATGGTCAAAATTCACTGACTGCACACACTGTGCAATTAAACCAGAACTACATCTGCCTCTGCAACCTGTAGGAGAAATGATTTGGAGTACTCTTGTAGCACAGGTGGGAATATGTGAGAGAACAATGAAATCAACAAAATTTCTTACACTTAAACAGAAAGTGACCCTGCTACGTGTGAGGGGTAGCAGTGGGACACTGTGATAAGTAGATGTCACTGTTTATTTGCAAAGCAGAATCTGCAGTAAGCCAGGCTGCCCTCCTGCTGCCTGGTAGTGTGCCTTGGCTTCACCTTCCTGATAACCCAGCACAGAGAGATTTAAGCTTCATACTCATTCACTCCTTTTCAATCTCTGCTTCTTTGCACTGACTGCTGAGAGGAGAACCAGTCTGGAAGCCCTTAGCAGGATTTCTTTGCCCATTAGATGCCAGAATGAGACCAAAACCTGCTGGAAAGCTGTTGCACAGCAATGACTTGTCTGTTCTAAAGGATCTGAATCATATTTTTACCAGTGACCCAGTACCAAAACTCCCCTCAGCCATGCAGTTCCCCATCTGCTATTTACAGAGGGTGAGAGATGTTTAGCAGTTGTTTTCAGTGGAGACCTAACAGTTTTCCTCAACTTCAGGGAGAGAAAGGCCAAGTGCTTTTGAGGCCCCTACTTGAAATACACTCCCAGATTGAAACAAGTCAACAAGTCCCCTGAAACAAGATTTATCACAGCTTCTCCACAAAGCTACTGCCATGTGCTATCTGGCTTATTGGTCAGCTATGCAGATGACCCTAATTTTTACAGACACTTCCAAATTAAGGGTAAAAAGTTCAGCTTAGGCTATTCTATTAGCAAGGTAATCAAACAAGAGCAGAGACTGTAATCACACTGGTGTTCAGCAAGGAGGAGCAGCCTGCCATACCTCATGTTTCATTTTTGGGGACACAGTATATAAATACTATAGTACATCAATAACAGATCAATCAATTGATACAGAATTAGATGTCATGTATGCAACTCAGCTGTTATTGCTTTTCCAATATAGCTCATCTAATACTCTTCATTTCCATTAAATAATATTTGGGAAGTATTTCCCTTTTACAGTTTCTCTATTTAAAAAGTGGACTTTTATTGTACAGGTTTGGTTTTTTTTGTTGTTGTTCTTTACAAGACAGTCCAGGATATCTGGGTTTATTACTTTGGGTTGTAAAACATTTAGGGAAACAAATGCAGGAGGCACTACTTCAATAAAATCTGATCACACCGAAATCCTGAGACAACACCGGTAGGATGCTGATAAAGTTCCTCTGAGGCTTTTGGCAGCTCTGCCACGTTCTGACCAAGTGCAATGACTACAGATAGCAAAGAGGCGCTTCTGAAAGGCTGCTGGCACAGAACTGGCAATGTTTATGTGTTTCATTTTTGCTGAGATAACTCATCCCCTGGTGTGAAATGTAACACACGTGTGTGTGTTGTGGGATAAGAATTGCCTTTCCATTGCTTTCAGATAGACAGGAAATGATGCCCTGCTCTTCTAAATGTGGATAAGAGTTGCAGGGAGCTCAGCCACTGGGCCCTGTTGTTCTGTCCTGTAGGTGTCCTATAAGTGTAGGTTTTCTTTCCTAAGCACACATTTTGTCCTGTGGTTGATGCTGACCTCTCTAGCACAGGGTAGACCAAGACAGTCCAAGCATGTCAGACATGCACCTAGTGGCTGCTTTTCCCTCAAAAGCTGAACAAATCAGTCACCTCACATCTCTGAGTTAGCTATGTCCCTCATCTCTGTGATGGTATTCCTGTCATTCAAAACACATGATTTCTGCACTGTGTCCCCAAAACAGGCAGCACTACAGCCCTCAGAGTTTAGGACAGCCTTGAAAAGAGGTTCCAAGCAGAATTACTGAAAGTAAAAGGGCAATATCTCTGGAGACATGTGGGGCATGAGCTGTGCTGCAGCGTGGGAGCAAAGGGAAAAGGGTTTGTCCCATGCAGAGCACTGGAGTGGTTGCATGCTCTCAGCTGATGTGCTGATGTGACTCTGGGGGGAAGAAGGCTGACTTACACCTTCATTCCTGGGGGAACTTGGTCATCTCAGAGAAGCATCCAGTTCATCACTTCCTATGCCAGGTTTTTTTGTTTGACAGCTAAAGACTTTTTGTCATGAGGGATCAATTCTCTGCAAAACATTTAAAGAACACTAAAGGAAGCAACAGAACAAACCAAATACTGGATATGCTGGCTCCACACATTTCTGTTCTCACCCACACCCAATTGAGATCAAAATAGTTCAGCAACATTAGCAGCCCCTATAGTTTGGTCTGTGGACTACTTACTACCTACTTTTCCTTGCCAAAAGAAAAATAAAAAGAAATACTGTTAAGTAACTCTTGTTAAGTAATTCAAATAATTTTTTGCAAAGAGAGGTTTTAGGTAAATAAAACTAGAGGTATCAGAATATGCTACAAATTTTCATTCCTGGTCTGGAAGGATTTGAGTAAGAATAATCAGCAGACATCAGCTGAAACCCATTAAACCTCTCAAGATGTTTTCTATGGTTGCACTGGGATACGGTGCTCTATCCTAATTAAAAATACTATGGCAATTATTAAAACAAGCTCACAGCATACCCATGGAGGGCCCTGACTCTAGTCCAGCTGTCTGGTCTCCTGGAACAACTCTGTGCATCTTGGTAATCCCATTATGGAGATGACAAAGGGGGTGAAAATCATCCCTCTGCTGAAGTCAATGACAATCTGTAGTGACAGCTTTTCAGCAGAGCCACCTTGTCTAGGCCTGGCAAGCAGAGAAGAGTTATAGGACAAGGACATGTCCTCCAAGAAAGGAGAATACACAGGCAACCACAATGACTGCACTCATTTTGCTACTTAAAGAGAAATCTGAGCTGGAACCAAAAGATTTTCAAGGACTAAAAATGCATGAAGAAACACAACTGAAAGCTTCTATGTATGAGGCAACCTGTGAAACTAAAATGCAACTCATGCTACTTGAATGTGATCTAATAATTTCACCTTTTCATATGGATTTCTCCTGTGGTTTTAATTCAACTTTAAGGCCAAATAAAGAACAGGGCAATGTGCTGTGCAGTGCAGACCAGAAAGACATGGATGAAATTGCATTTATATGTGTTAGATCTCATCTGAAAGCTCTTGAATACTTAACACATGCTTGAACCCATCTGTGAAACAATTAATTTCTCCCTACTTTTCAGTGAAATATTTATGAGCATGCTGAATGATTAAAGGGGTACCTGTGGATTCTCTTCTCAGACTTGTAGACTGGAAACATATTTTTTTTCTTTTTCAACTATCTCCTTTGAAAGAAATATAGCAGTAGGTAGAGAAAAGAAATTAAATATCTGCTGAAAATACCATGAGCCATCTGTCCTGGTTCTTTTGACTAACTTGCATGCAGCAAAGTAAATCAGATGGATGTCCCACTCAAGACAACGAAAAAGAGCATTTTGAATAGTTCAAATGAATTTCAAAATGGCGAGGGAGAAGTGTAAAATGCCATTAGAAAATAATGTGATTTCTGTGCCTACCATACCTCAGAAGAAGAAAGCCCCTGTACTTCATTTCTCTGCCATTTGTTTTATCTTAAGCAATCCCTGAACCCTTTCTGATGTTCTGTTAGGTGGGAGCTGATCTCATTTAGTCATATTAGCTGTCAGAGCACTGGCAGTGGTGAAGCTCCAACTCTGCATACTTCAGGACACTTGTAAAAATAATTTATTTCAGCTCAAGCTCATTATTTCCTTTCTATTAGAAAGTGATGCAGCCTAGTGAGACTCTTTCCTCCCTCTCTACATCCTCAAAAGGTCATTGCTCATTTACTTTTATCTGATCTGGAAGCAAATCTACAAGTTCACATAAGCAAATTGCACTTTCAGCGCCAGCTATACAGGCATACCATGTTTAACATCTTAGCTGCGAGTCCCACATGCTCCAATATGATGACATATTCAAGAGCAGAAAACTTTGTAACTCACCAGAAAGTGGCACAGATTGCAATAAGGATTACTGTGTTACTCCACGGCCTGGTCTTTAATCCAAGGATGCTATCTGCCCTCAGATTGCTGACTCATCACAGCAGTTCTTCCAAGAATGCTGACCTGAGATCAGCAAGTAATTGTATTTTGTTACCTCTGTACCAATTGCAAAAACACTGCCTTTGAAATGAGAACAGTGAGAGGTAAATGTAAGACTGCTCTGTGAGATCCAAGGGCAGTGGTACTCGGTGCTGCACACATTACTCTGAGATGGCAGCTGGCTGCAGGCAACTCTTGCAGGCAGATCTGGCATACACACTACATAACAGAGTTAAGAGAAATTGCATTTTTTCATTGCTCATAGCACTGTTCTGTTGGTCAGCATCAGTGCTGTAGAGATGCTTGTACACAGTATGCATTAAAGACACATGGCAACTGTCATAAACTTGCCCAGAGCAGAAAAGGAAACAATCTTGTTGGTAACAAATGGAATTGCACCACAGATCATTTCTCATAGATATTCTATTTCTGTAGCTTCAGCATTTGAAAGACATTAGGATCAACAATGTCTATCACCTGTGACAAGACACTTGTATGCAGATGACACCCAGTAATGACACAGCTGGGTGAGAGATCTATTGGCACTTGCAACACAGAAAGAAAACCACCATAGAGGATTATCACTAGCCTGGGAATGGTTCTATGCTTCAAGTCATGATACCAAGGTAATTTGTAATACAAGAAAAGCACATCCCTGGGTTCTACTGACAAAGATCTACACACACATGCCTCTGCTGACAAGATGTGTCCTGTCAAGGAGTACAGGAACACAGTATTCTTCTTCTCCACTGCCTGTCACATGTGCTCTGTGCCACCCAAACACAGACTTCACACGTGTATCGACTGCACAGTCTGGTCTGAGCTTACCCCTGATCTGTTTGTTCACAAGGGAGTCGTCACTGTGCAAAGCAAATTCTGCCAAAAAGATTGGTCAGGACAAAAAGCCCAAACTACTTACTGCTCCCTGCTGTAGTTTGGGTCAGGAGAAGATGCCTGGAGGAGGGGATGATAGCAAACTTTACTGAAGAGAAATTAGGAATGCATGTCTTTGGAGATCCTTCTGGAGTACAGGGCAGGTGAGTCTGTGAAAGGAAAAGAACCAATATACAAGAAACCTTGAGCACAAGAATGACTAAGACTGCTCCTAGGAAACTCTGACAGACACAGCCCCAGAAGTGCCTGGAAAAGTCACTGACAGAGAGAAACTTCCTGAGGCATCCAGAGGTCTCTCCAAAGAGATGTCAGAATTTTTGCAATCCAGAAAAAAAAAAAGGGAAGTTCAGAGGCAAATCAAAACCAATATGGAGGAGAGGACTCACTCTTTTGTCCTCAGCAAGGAGAGAGCAGGTTCAGGGTAAGCTTTGCCTCCAAGCTTTTCATTGAATCTCTCACCAGGCACATCTGAGTTTTCTCTGCTGAAAGTGTTTCCCTGTTGCCATGTATCACTTTGGTTTTCTAATAATTTTCAGCTTTAAAGCCTAAGAATCCTTTTGGACATTCTCAGTTCCAAGAAACAGTCGGGTAGGACCACCTCCGTGCTCTGTCCATGCTGGGTCCTGTCAGAACTGGCATGGTTTGTTCTGAACTCTGAGCAAGCTGAGATGAATTGAAGGAGGCTCTGACAAGATCACGTGGCTGTGGCTGTGCTTTGGCTCACCCTAAAACACTCATTTTGAACACCACAGCTCTCATACCCTGCTACTAATGGAAATTTGCTTGGCTAACACTGTGTTGCTTCAACCCTTTTGAGGCCTAATCCAGTGCCCACTGAGATGAGATAATGCCCACTGATTTCAATGGGCTGTGAATTATATCCTTTATTTCTGACTTAAGAACTCTTTTAATGTTCTTCCCTCTCTTTATCACAAGGTTTCATTCTCCATTTCCCTCTCCTCCTCCAAATTACAAGTTCTGCAGCCAGTGCACATCCCTCAGTTGGGTTCCTGTTCTGAGGAGCAGCACCCAGAGCAGCCACTCTGGACACCCACTCATCATCACTCCTCCTGAGCTCTTTCACTATTAAAAACTGACATTTCACATTTCAGCTGTAGCACACCTAACCAGCTACTTATTACACATACAGAATAGCTAACGTGGCAACCTCTGACTTCTGCTCTACAGTGTGGGCTTTCCTGACAATAAGACATTTTGTTATTCTTTCCAAACATGAGTGTGCTGAACCTATTTCACATCCTCTTGTGCATGCTAATTCCAAGCAGGCTTTATTAGTATGCAGAAGTGAAGTCTCAGGAAACATCAGCAGATGACATGATCAGAAATGTGTGATCAATGCTTCACCTTTTGCCCTGAACTTGATTAAGTACTACATAGGGCAACAAAAAAAAGTAGTTTATTAAAAAAAAAAATGAACTAAAAAAGCTCAATAGTACACGTAACAATACCCTAGTGATTCTCTCTTCCAGGGCATATTTGGTAGTTCTGATGTTCTGCATTCCAAAATCCATGTTGCCTCAATTACCAGGTTTCTGGGAATGCATGCCCAGATCCAGCAAAAAAATACAACTACATGCTGACTTCTGCTATAGTAATAAAATACATACAGAATAAAAAGTCTGAAAAAAACATATTAAAGCCACAAAAACTGACCTCACAGGCAATGAAGGCTGACTCATGCTCAATGTCAGCCCAACTGTGCCCATCCTGAGTCCTGCTCAGTCTCCCAGGGCTAAATCAGTGGGTGCTCCCTGGACTCTGACTGGAGCTACCTGAGGATCAGGGTGGAGGTCTGTGACATTCCCTGGCAGTTTCCCCCCTGGTGTTGACAGCAGCGCTGGAAGTACCTCCCAGGTGGGAATAGCTTTGGCCAGGGTTAGTGTGGCCATTTCTTAGAGAGAGGTCTGGCTGCCAGCACAGGCCGTGCTGAGGGACAGAGAGCAAAACTCCTACAGCCACAGAAATGGGCTGAGAAAATGGAGGAATTATCACAAGCCATATTGGCCTGTAGCCAAATACAGCTTTTTAGGGACAGATCTGTGTGGCCTCACAATGGGAGGTTTGTCCCCCTGTGTATATTTTCTGATTGCCAGAGTTACTGCACAGTAAAACCTGAAGTTTGGCTTAGTTTCAACTCAAACCAAAGACCTTGCCAAGCTTCCGGGTCCACCCAAACCAATAAATTAAGTCACGTTCACCTGAAATTTGACTGAGCGCTTTGTTTTTTGGGTTTGGGGGTTTTTGGGGGGGAGGGGAAGAGCAGGGAAGGGCTGTGTGGCAGTGTTTGGCTTTTTCTTTCTCTTTAAACATAGTCACTGTACTAGTCCAGGTGTTAGAGTCCCCAGCTGCAATAAGCTTAATCATTTCAAGTAACTCTACTGGCCTGAGCTGCCAAAGCAAACCTTTTCTGAAAACCCCTCGTCTTGTAGCAGCTAGCAGTATGCACTGGCAAAATCCCAGAGCCCCTAAAGCCCATGATATTGTAAAGACCAAAAAATGTTAGCAAAGCTGCACAGACAAAGGAAAAATACTTTTTATAAAGGGATGTGGGACCCCAAGTGGATTCAATGTCATTTGAAAAAAAGAAAAGAAATCTCTATGTTTATTTTTCAAATGTAATAAAAAGAACGAGGATTGTTACAAGACTCTCACCCTCCAGAGCTGAGTACATGGGGCTCTGTAGCACTCCATGGGCTCCTGGGTATCCCAGGGGAGTCCCCTGGACCTCACTGTGTGTCTGTACTCCCCTCAGCAGAGCAAGAGTGCAGACACTGCCACATTTCCTTGCTTTCTGCCTTCAGATTGATGCAAGCCTCTTTCTGCTGCCATTCAAGGGCCATCATCTGAGTGCCCTGAATCAATTTCAACCAGTAAACTGCATTATGTGTTTTGTTTTCTGCATTCTTTTAAATCCATACACCGTATTTAAGCAATGAGCTACACCAGGCAGTGGTGAGTGAGTGATTACTATACTCTTCAGGTGTCATTATGCCGTGGGAATTTGGAAACCAGAGCACTCTACCACCTTGTAAGTGCAGTAATCCTCTAGAAATGCACAGAGTGGGAAATATTCTTCTAAAACAGAATTTATGATCATAAATAAAAGAAGCAGAGAAAATTTGATATGGATAGAATGCCACTGTCAGTCAGCCAGAATTGCTACCCTTAAGTACTTCTCACAAGATACAAGTAAATCCAAATAAATAATTATGAGATTATTGTACAAAGTTTGTCAGTGGAACTCAAACTTCTTTATTAATAAGGCAGCCACACAGTGTAGCACTGACAGAAGGATTATTTAGCTCCCCTGGAGCTGGAGAATACAGTCCAGAGTGGTGGTAGAAGCTGGAAGAAGACTCTCCATGCTTCTGCACTAACCACCAGGAACAGACAGTAAAGCTCCTGTCCTTCTCATTTGCCTGTTACAGTCCTATAAGAACAATACATATGCAAAGACATCAGGGGTTTTCAGCCAGGATCCAGCTTGGCCTGACATCAAACGAGACAGAGTGCCTGCTGCTGTCAGAAAACCCCGGCCCCTCAGCACGCAACACAGGCCTGTTGGCAGGCAGCTGCTTGCAACAGCTTTGGTGGCCTTCTGCATCATATGCAGCAAATTAAACAATACAGTTCTTCCCATTTCATATTTAAATTGTAAAGATAATTTCTGGTGCAACTTATTTTATCTATGGTGAAAATAATGAGCATTTATTTTTCAGTGTCGGCTAAGACTCGGTGAATCAGGTGAGCACTGTCTGAATCACACTGTATATACTTCAATAGCTTTCATTATCTCAAGTACCTTCTAATCAATAGAATTCAGAGAAAGAATAACTAACTTAGCTGATTATCTAAATCCTTGTATTTGCAGCTATTACTGCCAACAGTCCAACTCCATGGATGAGAACTAGATGCATTTGAAAATTTGCATTTGGTATCTAACTGAAAGTGCAGCCCCAGCCTACAGGTATCCTATGAATCCAGGAGGCACTTGTGAAAACAGGGCCTTAGGTCCATCTGATTTAGAGATGTGTCCAAAAGATGCTCTTGCTTTTTCTGGCAGCTCAGGGCAGAGGGAGTCTGTTTAATTTAATGGAGTACCTTGGCAACCCTGCTACACAACAGAGAGGGGAATTTACCCCAGTAAACAGTTTTAAAAGCTGAGAGGCATGGTTTGTCATTTGAACATCACATCTTTTAGCAGTCTCCTTGCCCTTACTCAAAGTCAAAGATGCAGAATCTCTAATGCTAAGCTACCATTCTGTTTCTGAGCTCAGTTTTAGCTCCTGCCAATATGGATAGGTTGAACAGATGCTGATTTTCCTAAGTCCAAATTAGTACAGACAGTAATACAAGCACCATGTCCTCATTCCTCTTTTCCCCCAAGATTACTAATAAAGAGTCTATTGCTTGGCTACTGATTGTACCACGTGCTCTAATTACTTGTTTCAATGATGGCAAACACATTAAACAAGTATTAAACAGCATTTAAATCAGTGCTCTTTGAAGAGGGAAAGACAAGCAATGGAGGCATTTATTAATCACTAAATTAGTATCCAAATTAGCATGACTTTTGAGAATTTTCATTTTGCAAAAATGTCCTTCTGGGTTAAAATAAAACCTCAGAACAGCTTTTAGAGCATTGAGCTCTAAACAGGTCTGTTTACATCCCCTAGAGCCCAGGGGACTTTTAAGGGGAAAGCTAATGTGAGAAGCATTGACTGTAATGACCCAAGAAAAACATAGATCTTCCTGCCCCGTGGGCTGACACTTAAGTACACATAGAAGCATCCAATCTAAACTGGTTTACATTTTTTCAAATGCCACCGTGAAATACACCGGTGCCATAGAGCATGACTACATCAAACATATAAACGCCACAGGATTAAAGCCTTGTCCCAAACAGCCAGGAAACCACGAGCCCAGTGTCTGCAGGACCTGCCCGGTGTGTGCCGGTGGCCTGACCCGCGGGAGCAGAGCCAGCGCTGCTGATCCTGCTGCAGGAACGGGCGGCCAAAATCCCAGACCCTTTCCCTGTGCCAGACAGTTCCCTCCACAGAGCAGCACCGGCAGCTTCTTTATCTCGTCCTGCTAATAGAGATGATAACCTGCGACTCACTCCTGACAGTGCACCGGTGGGAATAGCAGTGAAATAAAATGCTTTCCTTTTGCACAGGGCCCGCAGATTATTACTGCCACTGCTGTGCCCTAGGACACGGGGACAGCCAGCTCCCCGTGACCACAGAACAAAGGGTGATGCTAACAGGGTCATGCCACCCACATTCCATGTGGACTTAGGAGTATGGCCTAAAGGATTTTACATTTCATTTAGTGCTATATCCAAATCAAAGAATGAGTGATTTGTAACCTCCTGAGACCTGCCAGCTTTGCTCTCAAAAACATCTTCAGGAGAATGCAACGTATACAATAACACACTTGTAATCTCGTTACCAAATCCTGACACAGCAGAGCACGCACACAATAGAGTGTGTTAGAAACGTGGCAGCGTGCCTGCTAATTAGTAAACAGTGTCAGTCATTTGTCAATTAGCTGGTTTTATTTTCTTGTGGGAAGGAAATTTCTAGAACACCGTGAAGCGCACACACTCCCTCCATTGTTCTCAGCTGATAGAGGTAGATTTGGATGATTGCTTTTTTCCTGTTGCCTCTTAACATTGCAAATCAAACTGCAATCAGAATAATGAGGTGTCAGTGGTTGAAACCATAGCTGGTACTACATATTGTCAAAGATTGTTCACACTAATCAACTAATAATGACATAGTTTCCTCCACCATGCTAAATAAAATTCCCCTGGTTTTGCAACACAATTACTACTAATAACCATAGAAACCTTAGTGTGTTTAAGGAGACTGTTTCAGAGATTATCTGGAAAGTTATTTTAAAATGAACTGGGAAGGCAGATCTTCTAGGTGGAGCTTATTCCTTAGTAATTAAGTAGATCTAGTTCCTGTGGGTGTATAGCATTTTCCAGTGGAATGAAGTATTTTTTCTGCTAATGATGCACCTGAATTAAAATAGTAGTTATTATGCTGATGAAGAATGTATTAAATATTTAAACATTTTAATAAATACATTACAGTAATAGCGATTCTTTAGTCTCAAAAAGAAAACCATAGGAAATGATACCCAAAAAACAATTTTTTAAAAAGATTTACTCTTAAATAAAAGGATGATGAGTATTTATTTTTTTAAAACAAAAATGCATTGATTCCTTGAGAGAGATATCTCCTGATCAACAAGTATTTTAAGAACTATGGTGGCACAAATGCTGGACATACTTTGTGTTCTCTAAGTCAGTAACTAAGTCACTGAAGGCTTAAGAAATTATTTGCTTATTGAGCTAAATTTCTTCCAGATGCAGCAACATTTTCAAACAGAGATGACAAGCAAGAAGACATAATTGTTGCGACACAAATGTTGGATCGCTTCATTTTGAAAACCTTAATCAGAAGGGAAAAAGAAAAGAGAACAAGATCTGAAAGAGCAACTTGAAGTCTCAAGGTTAAATAAAGATTCCCAACATTAAAAATATAGGAAAAGGGGGAAATTCAACTCTTAGTTACAGAAAAAAAAAATAAATTCCAGTGATGTGACTGGCAGTTTTATTCCTGAGTTTATAAATGCAGGATACCTAGGGGCACAATTTTATCACCTTGTCAAGTATATTAGAACCACTGTTACCATCAGATTTCTTCAAAAAGACTGAAAACAACAAAGAACAGAGCATATCTCAGTAGAACCCTGACTCATTACAATAAAACTGCATCATGAAGAAGGCAGATTTCAGAGGAAATTGATGAATACTTCAATAAAAATAAGAACCATACTAAAAGGAAACCCTGGCCCAGATTCTTCAATCCAAAGATATTTGAGAAGTCCCTTACAACAGTACAGAGCATCATAATTGTACGAGTTGCTTTAAAAATTCAAACCAGAATGCAATTTATTTTTTCATAGAAAACTCACAAAACCCCCAAAAACCACAAAACCCACAAAAATTAATGTATTTTATATAACTACATTTCTTTTCTGATATAGATGAGGGGAAGCTGAGATTGCATATTCAGATTGCATTACATAGTAATCTGGGCAATTGTGGAGAAAAACTAATAAGCACCTGATTAAACCTCTTTTTTTTTTTTGGCAAAACAAATGAAACTGTGCCTAACTTGAAATATTCTGCTGAATACGGTGTTTTGCTGAATCAGAGCTTTCCCAAATGCAAACTTTTTAACAGCATCAACTGCAAGCCTCCAGACTTTTGCAGGCTTATCTGAACTGAAACCCAACTGAAAGCCTTCCAAGTTTTGCCCATTTCCTAATGCTTTGTGAGTTGTGCCAGTGACTCCTGGGATCCAGATTTGGAATGCATTTTGAATATTTTAAATCACAAATTCCCCCTTAAAGAAAACAGATGTATGCACAAACTCACTTGAGTTCTTTATAATTTGAAGCAGCATCATTTTAAACCAATCTTATTAGATACAGATGAACAAGTTTGTTTTTATCCTGGCAAACTGCTGTTTCTATTATTCTTCTAGAAATCTTTTGCATAGCATTTTTTTTCCTTGCAGTGAGTAATTACTCTTACTCTGCCATCTTGAGACAGACCCAGAAAACAGGCCCATTACTGCATCTAAATGAACCTATTAAATATAAGGCACACACTGTAAACAATAGACTCCTGAAGGCTGGCACTCATTTACATGTGACTACAGGTATCTAATTCCATTATCCACAGTATTTCACAGAACTGCCTCCTTTTTTTTTTTTTTTTCTTTACTCACTGCCTCCATTACCAAACTTGGGATGAATAATCTTCATGAAATGTAAGATGGCTTGAGGTGCTTTGTGCAGCATAAACCAGCCCATTTTAATTGTAATTTATTTCCACATCTGGAGACTGTTTGGAAGCACTTTCAGAGGCAGATGTATTCTCCTTGCATTATCAGGAATTGAGTAAAACATTGGACCAGAATCGATGATCACCACCGATGCACAGATGAATGCCCATAGCAAACTAAGCCTTCAAATTATCAGCTTGCAGAGCACTTCTTGTTCATTTTCTTCAGTGTCTGTCTGCAGTTAACATCTGTTTCTAGTTATGGCACTACCAAAGGCTTCTCCTTTGACTGTTATTAACACAGGCTCATGGTGCACTGGGGTGTACTTCTGTGCAATAGCTGGAAAGAGAAGTCTGACAGGGCTGTCACAGGAAAGGCAGTTTAAGTTGCATCTGCCTATTTACCCAGTTGAATTTACCTTCTTACAGCTTCAGCCTGATGAATTGAAAGAACAGGCACCTTTGTAGAAAACTTTGAGAACAGGAAAATCCCACAAAAAGAAAAAAATATTATCCTGAGACAAATACTCCCTCCTCAAAGTGGAGGGAATTAATTGTAGAATTAAGAGTTTGGGCATTAAAACTGCTGATTCCCAAGGATGTCAACAGTTTCCAGATACCTAGAGGTTTCTAAAAACCCGTGTCCAGTACAGTCTTAACATCACTGGTCACAGGATGTCTTTCTCTTGATTTCTAACCACTTAGACCTGCTTTTATATTTTTTATTATCCACCTTCCTAAAATGCCTGTCATCATGCTGGGATCTTAAACACTGGGACAAAAGCCAACTCTTTTCATGTCCAACAATGACTAATGCAGCTAAGGATTTATCCCAACAGAGACAGGATAACAACAGTGGAGAAAAAAATGCTCTACTAAGCACCCAGGAATCCTGTGGCTCTATTGGATACACTGCAAGTATTGCCCCACTGATGTGTTGGAAGGGAATATGACAGAAGAGAAAATGGAGAAAGGGAATTCTGTTTTCATGGGACATGAAACAACCACACCGCTGCCTGCTCCATTCTCAGAATTGCTACATGTGCCCTGTGGGATTCTGACTCCCTTCCTACCAGTTACAGAGCATTTACTATATTCCTTTTTACAACACATCTGCACAAGAACAAACATCTCAGAGATCCTTACTGACATGAAGAAAGCTGAGAAGATGAAGCCCATACCATATTCCCCCCTAATCTTTTAGCCTTTTTTCTTAGACTGATTCAGTAAGTTGTCAAAGACACCAATAATGCAGCTTTATCAGCCACATTGGCCAAATGACTCTCGTTCTCTGGTTTCCAACGTCATTGCAATGCTTGAAAAAATGAATCCTAATGAAGTGTCACAATGACAGGACATTAATGGCAACCCACATTGAGTTAGAAAGTGGAGAACCATCACAAACTGCACACCCAAACATTTGGAATGAAACAAGTGAACCAAGAGTTTTATTTTCATTCCAGAGAGAACACATTAGTTGGACAGCAGATGACAGCGGTGTGGAAAGTGAAAACAAGTGCACCTATATGTCCATGGCTGAATTTCAAGATAATTTTGATGAAAGCAGTGCACAGACTTGTATTTTTGTAACAAAACTGGCAGAAAAACCAAGGACAGAGACTAATTCTGGGCAGTCGTAGTAGAGTTAACAATGCACAAAGAAGGCATCTGAGCGGAAGAAGATGCTATTTCCACACAAGGGAATAAAGAGGATGAGAAGAATGGGAAGTGGAAATAGGGTGGCATTAAACAGAATCTGTGTAATTAAAATTGCTAATAGCCTCTTGGAGGCTGTTTCCAAAACAAGCTATTTCCTTTAGACAATCAAAACATCATCAAGTTAACTATGTGCAGAGCCTGATTTCTCCTTATTGCAGACAATGGACTAGAACACTCCTGCCTTGGGGTGGATGGCAGTCAAGAAAAAGGGGTTTCTTGTTCCTCTCCAATTCTGGTATCAGAGTCAATGATGAAGAATCTAAATTTTGACATCCTATCAAAAAATACATCCCCAGGTTCTTCCTTATTCAGTTTGATCCTGTGACAATTTTTGGCAAAGCCCCTACTTTAACTTGCATAAATGAGTCTGTCACTATTATGTACATTATGGACCTGGTTCTGACCCCTCTTATACCAATGTGAAATTGATGCTACATTTCACTGACTAAAGGTCAGCTTAAGGTACACTTCCACACCTCAGCAGATCAGCTTTAATTTTTTTAAAAATCATCCCATTTTACACAGATTTTTTTTTTGTTATTATTTTTTCCTCATGGTCCTGGAGAGATGTGCAGATGAATTTTAATTTCACATAGTCTTTCAGATCCATGAGTCTCTACCATGAATATGACACTCTATGCATGCACCGGCTGCAGCTTCAATAAAGAACCACATGGTAGGATGGATCTTTCTATTAGTTTAGACAGTGGTGAAAATGCCACATCAACAGCAGTGTAACCTCAAGGACCTGCTCCAAACGAGATGATGTACTGAGGAGGTGGCAGCATCATCTCTAAATCATATTGCTCCACTTGAATGGATGGCAGTGGTGTCTGGAAGTAGAGACTGGAACTGGATGATTTTGAACTTTAGCATTAAATCAAAGGACTTGATTTATTTCAGTGGTAGCTCTTGAGATTATTCTACTCAGTGAAGTGTTATGCATACTAGGAAAGAAAAAATTACAAAAAATAATTTTGGCTACTACACAAATGCTAAACAAAATTGAATTGTATTTTTGAAAGATTTGGGTAAGCTGATACAAGCAAATTACACCCAACACAGCAGAGGTCTGTGTTCCAATGAAAACAGTAACTTTTCTATTTTGTCATCTAGGAAAAAAAGGTCTAATTACTTTGAAAATTTAAATTCTCCTTTTCTCTTTTGTATAACTTAGATATTTGTCTCATTCTGCCCAAGGTTTTGCCCAGCTAACACTTACAACCCTCTGGGTTCCTCAGACAGATGAATAACTGCTTCCCTCAGAGAGCCCTGGCTGCATTCTCTTTCCTCTTCAAGCTGTTTCCTTCTCAAACACTTTCTAACCCTGACTATATGTAGTTCTCAAAAGACAACAAATTAAAAATTTCTATTTTTTTTCACTCCTCCAAATAGTTTTATATTTTTGCTCCATTCTTTACGCTGCCTAGAAAAACAGAAGGACAATATGTAGCCTCTAATACCTCATTGCTGGATTCAAAGTAGGATAATTGGATGATGATCTTTACATATCTGTTGGCATAACACCAATATGGATGGTCTGGTTTAAATACAGTTGCCTCTAAAATGTGATTAAAGGAAGTGTCTGGTCTGAAGAAAATAGTCTAATATATTTAACTCTGAAAAGCACCCATGCATTTTCATGAATGAACTTTAAAAACTAGTTATTAATTCCACCAAAGCAGAAAATAGACTGACAAAAACAATGGCACCACAAGAACTCACAAGTCAGTTAGTTCTATCAAACTATCTGAATATAAGCTGTCCTTTTAGTTAAACTCATGAAAACTTGCAGTCATTCATTATGAAATAAACAGTATAATTCCATTCAGACACTTGTCCATCACCAGGAACATTTAAACATCCTCACTTAGATTTTTCTGTACATATATAATTTAAACTGACTGAGCTTTTGAACCACCAGAAAAGTATTTATTAGGCATATCTACCCTTGCCACTCCTCCAGATTCATGTACATCTTGATAAAACATTCTGAGGGGAAAACAAAGGCTGATGACTGTTCTTGTTGAAAAAGGGGAAAACATTTTGTATAACATACAAGAAATAATTTTCTTTTGAAATTAGTTTCTTGGGAAACCTGGCTTTTGCCATGATTCAGAATTCAGCAGGTTTGGAGATTCCAAGAGTCCTACTGCAGCCTAGAAAATATGTTCTTTTTTCATTTGAGTAATTTATTCTTAGACAATTTGCAATTATTGAGACTACAAGAAATTTTGGGACCCTCATTTGAGCACAGAGCATTACTGCAGCAGGTGCTGTACAAACACAGGCCATGAGGAAATTTCTTGCCATGTTACTTTGCAGAACAATCCTCTGCAGTTTGTTCTGACTCTGAGGGCAGCACTTCCCCTGGCAAGTTTGCTTTCAGGAGTGGGTGATGTCGGCAGTGCTGGTGTTACTCTGAGTGAGAGAAGCACAAGGCAGCCCTGGCTCTGGAGTTTACAAACTAAAAGTGAAATAAGTAATGAGCTTACTCTAATAGAGCCATAATAAAAAACAATAAGCTCACCAAATACAGGAGAAAACTGCCAGTAAGAAAGCTTTTAATCTTTGTTTGATCTTGTTGGCTTTGATTCAAATTAGGAGCAATTTCATAGATGTCAATGGAGTTACTCAGGTAGAAATCTGGATTGAGAGCACAATCTGGTTTAATGTTCAAGCATATTTAATAGAGATAGAGGGAAAATGATCAAATGCTGTTCATAATGTTCATTTAATTGAATTAATTCTGTAATTCACCTTGCTCAAAATGAAGAGTCTCTTCATGTTTTGATACTGAACTAAACCCCTGCTTACTACCAATGCTTATCTATCTCATTACAGAGACAAAAACTACAATTGACTTTTCTGGCTGTAAAGATTCTCTCACAAATGTAAGAATCTACATCTAGTGCCTGATGTGCCCTCTGTTTAAGCAATCCAAACAGCTGAAAATGTCCACATGTTGCATAAGTAAAGACTAGTCAGATAAACAGGAACTGACAGACTAAAACCATTTTTAACTTCCAGAATCAGTCTTTACCATGCTAGAACTTAAATTCTGTGACAAAATGTGTTTATAAGAATTCAGTCAAAGTCACTTCCATTAGAAACCTTTTAAAAGAAGCTTAAAAATCACCTTTCATGCACCTTTTTGTCTCCTTTCACCTGCATTTTATACTCCGTTGTCAATTGCACAAATGCAAATCCAAACTCACTTAGCAGAACGCCAGAATAACCTGAGATTTAAAAGAGGAACTGAGATCATTTTTATCTGTCTGAATTATGTTTTACTCCAAAGTTTAGGAAATGGGCCATGTATGACTTTTATGTCTTCCTTGTCCTCAGCAGAACTTTGAACATCATTAAATCAACTTGACTATTTTTATAGGGAAAAGAGGACCACAATACTTATTTGCAGAGATGCTGACTCTATGGTATTAATGCCTTGAAAATATGCCAGGAAATTGTATTCTGTAGAGTCTCAGTAGTGCTCAGGAGTGTAGATGGCTTGTGGACTTCTAATGACCGTACATCACTCTGAGGTGAGGGCCACAGTCCTGGCATGAATAAACTCTGTGAGGACATCTCATTGCAGATCAGTCCCTGCTCTCAAAGGTGGAATTCTGATTTTCATGTCTAGGGGTCACTTGCTGTGGCATCTTTTCCTCCTCTGCTACATATTTATTAATATTGACATATGCTTGTTAAGACAAAGCAATTTCATTCGTTCCACATGAGAAGATGGGGAAGTACTGCCAGGATTTCAGAAATGGCACTTGGTGATTTCATTGAGCTAAAGCTCCCTCTGAAGTCAGACTGACCCTCAGAGAAAGAACAGCAGCACGTGAAAAGGCAAAGGCAGCTTACTCTGGGTAAATAAAACTACACAATGAAGATGCTGCAAATGGACCCTCCTAAAGGATTACTGGGTATTCTGTGCACACACTGTATTCTGATTGTAGATAGCTATTGAATCAATCTGATGTGGAAATCAGCTCCTTCAATATAAACCCTTATTTTCCCCAGCTTTTGGGCTTTCTGTGAAGTTCTTTTAGCTGATATTTCAGTATCTACCCAAGGTTCCATAAACCAAGAGTCAAATGCAATCAAAATGGTGAAAATACTGGATCCCATCATGAATGCTCAGCTTTGAATATTCTTTCCTGCATTTTCAGGTATGTAGTGTCTTCTCTGGCCTGTTACTCTTTCCTCTCTGAAACCCACCCAAAGACATGATATTCACAGCCACAGAATATCTCAATCCAAGTTAGCATGATATTTGTGGGTACTGCACTTCCACAATCTTTCAGACTTTTCAGACAAATCCACTTAGCTACTTGCTAAAGATTTTTTCCTGACCAGGGGAAAATTCAGGAAGAGTTGAACTGGGGGGATTTGCAGTACTCTGTGCCCTTTTGCATTCCTTGGTGACTCCACATATTTCTAGCCAGTGTAAGCTGCAAAGAAGCTTATCATTCACAGTATCATGTTTGAGTTTCTAGTATATTTAGGTTTTACAGGTTTACTGTCATGTCATCTATTGGGAGTTCCTTCTATCAGCTAAAAGCAGTTTTCCCAGGTGAAAATAAGTAAAAATAATACTATTAACATATGTCAAGGGAGTCAATACAGGGTCATTGATGTGAACTATACTGTTGTGTTGTGATGTTCCTTGCCTAAGTGACAAAAATGCTAGTTGCCATCTTGAGGGGAAAAAGAACACATATCATTTTAGCTAAAATTATACTTTGAGCAAATGTGGATATTCTGAGTCCAAAGCCACATTAGACAAGCAAAGATACTGAAGGGTAACTTCCATGTAATTCAGATGTGTTCTTGCATATTAATGCTCATTGAACTTTTGCACTGAATAAACTTATATAGCTTTTTCCCAGAAGATAAAACCTAAAAATGTCTGTGATATTACACAAACAACAAGTCAAAACATCAGATGAAAATCCTGTGTACCCAATTCAAACACATCTCTCTTCAAGGTCCTGTTATTTTCCACAGAGAGATGGTGAACTATGGGAAAAAATATCTTTATACAAGATGTGAACTTGATTATTATTAAGTGCTTTTTAGCTTGAGTTATGGAGTACTCATGTTTTGATCTCTGCCTTAGTTGAAATTCAGAGACAGTGAATAAAAAAACAAAAAACAACATTTGCAGTTGTCAACTAATAAATTAAAGATGTCTTTTGTGTAAAAGACTTTGTACATATTGCTCGAAAATATTTTCCAAAAGTTGCTAAGGGTCAGATTTTCCACCATGAAGTTCATATCCTTTGTAAAGTGACCCAAAAGGGAAAGCACTTCTCAGATGCAATTTTTCTAATGTATTTTGGGCTACTCCTCCCCCAGCTCACTCAGAGTGGCTTCACTGAAGCAAATGGAATTTTTTACATAAGCTTTTATTTAGTTACAGCAGTTACTAAACAATTTGGAGAAAATTGCAAATGTTCTAGTGAAGTTAATGTCTGTAGTTGCTGAAAGAACTGCAAAGATCTTATGAGGACTATTAGAAGACAGGAGTAAATCTGAGGTTAACAGGGAGAATAAATAGAACCTGGAATAATTAAGATGTTTGGATTTTGACTTCTGTTTCTCCTCCCATTCTCTGACATCTGTAGCTAATGTTATTCATCCCTCTAATAATGGCAGATGTTTATGAGTGATTCAGGTACTGCACGTTCTATGTATATGACTAAGAGAAGCTATTCAATCCCATATTATTATTTATTAGTGACATAAAATCATCTATCCACTTCTAGCAGGGAACTAAGCTCCTGTGCTGGACAATCCACACGTAATATAGGCACTTCTGCTTTGGGGAGCACACAGAAACCAGTGCCAAACTGCCTTAGGTGTGTTGTAATAATGTATTTAAGAGGGTATCCTCTCCAAAAGAGCACACTCATCACACAGATAGAAAGCAAGAGTAAGGACACTTTGCTAGAAATAATTTCCTATGTAAGAACAAAGTGATCCTGACTTGATAACAGGTAGACAGCATTTACAAATGCACTTTTTAGCTTCCTAACACCAATCAAACGAGTGGTGGTCACAGTTCATCTATTCTGTTTAACTTACGTTGCTTTTCCACAGAGCTACAGATTTATAGAGGATGATGAGTTGGTTTTTTGGGGTTTTTTTTGGACAGATTTTTAAAATACTTTTAGCTACAAACAAAATCTGAGGAAATTTAAGCAGATGTCAAAATAAATTTCCACTTAAATTCCCTATCCAAGCATGATTTGTATACAGCTTAATTTGAATAGCACCTGGTTGCTGAGGAAAATTTTTAGCTTTAAAGGAAAAAAACAAAAACAAATACAGATAATATATTAGTGGAAAAGCCATATTCAAAAAATCTGCATTCTGTTCCAGAGAAGCAGAAAAGAGGGCACAAAGACATGGTATCTTAGCAATGCAACCTAAGCAAATACTTGAAAAACAGGCAAGTACAATTGGACCACGTTAAGCTTGATCAATGCCAAAAAATTCGAGTTTGTTTCAGGAGACTTATGAATGGCATGTATCCCAGCAACTATAAAATGTGTAATTGGAAAACCAGGTAGTGGTTATTAAGAGATAGAGCTGTAGGAAGAAAGTGGAAATGACTAGGAGGACAAAAGCTTATTCATTTACATGATACCGTAACTTATATCCAATTTCAGTGCAGTAGGAAGGAAAGGATTAAGCCCTAAATCACCAGAACTTTTTAATAACCATGCTGAACCAAGTAAGCTGGACTCTGCTGTCAGGCTGCAAATGAGATGCTTTCTTGGTTTGTACTTTCTGCTCCTAGGAGAGGGGTTGGGAAAAAACCAAAGAGCACTCTACATGGCTTCTCTTGGGACTGTGTGATGCCCAGAGATGACAAAGATATAAACCTGCCTCTGACACAGAGAGAGAAATGCCCGTTCTTCAAAAGATCATAAAAGGGTGGAACAGAGACTATTCCAGCTACAATCCATATGAGCCGTGGAAGAAGGAGATGCAGGTTGCTCTGTGTTACTGAAGTTCAGAGAAGGTTTTCCAGCTTGACAACTACTCTGAGCATTTATTGTGAGTTTGTTCCAGGGTGCTGGGGAGTGCTTTATGGCTACAGCAAGCAGGGACTCTGCTAATCTAAGAGTCTTCTGCAATATTACTTATGATTATAGGAAATTGGACTTGATGACTACATTGAACCTTCCAACCTTATGTCTGGGAAGTCTGTGCTTTTCTTTTTCAGTTGTGCTGCCGAACAGGAAACTTAGCAAGCAAGAAGGATGGAGTGATTTGGCTCTGATGGATGAATACTGGCTGTTCTCTTCTACAATGCAAAGGAAAAATATTTTAAGGATCTATTACAGTCTGATCAATGGGTTTATCCAGGCTGTGCGTGAACTATTATGTGTTTCATAAATTCCCAAGCACCTTGGGGATACAAATGCTAGAACCAAATCTAATTTTAATGTAAACATTCATAGGCATAGTCAAATAATATCTATGTGCCAGTATGATATTTATTTGTACAAGCTTTTTCTCTGCATCAAAATGAGACCTCCATTTGTTGGCTAAATTCACAAGCAATGGAAATAAAAGCATCAAAGTATCCTTCTTCCTCAAGAAACAACAGGAATTTTTTTTTGTAACAGATCTATCTATTCATGTACCACGTCTCCATATGGGAAACATATCACAGTATATTAAAAATATGTGTGGTGACCTTCGTGCATATTTAGGACTCGTGAGCCATATTTAAGGCTCAAAACACATTTTATTCATTACCTCATTGCAAATGACTAGAATTCCAACAAAACCCAAGGATTATTCATGCCCATCATCAAGCTCAGAGGTAGAGAGCTTCACTTGTGTCCCAGCAATGGTGGCATCCTGTCACAGGCCAGTTAGCATGCAGATTGCATGGAATTAATTTTAGCTTCAGTATCCCTAACTGAGATGCAGCACAATGTGCTATTGTAAGATGAAATAAAATGATCCCAAGAACTTTTTATCAGATGGAAATGGAACAAAAATTCATATTAGTTATTTAGGGAAAGCACTTAACTGATTCTATACATATGTGGTATTTCTTCATTTCTGTTTACTTAAAAAATAGAATTAAACGTTATTTTTATAAAAGAAAAGAAATTAGCTCACTGAGGACTTAATTATCCTTTCTTTTCCAATGGGAATCAATGCTATTGGCAGCTTGCAGGCCTGTTCTCTTGACAAATCAAGTTGTTGTCTGAGGCGTGAAGTGTTAAGATTATGATCGACTCAGCGTGACATTGTGATTCATGGCTACTATATTACAGAGGGAAAAAGGGGATTTATGCTTCATATCCACTTTGAATTCATAGTGAAACAAGTGAATCATTCTATTCAACCTCAGGAGTTCATGTTCTACACCTGGGGGTTGAGCAATGTAACAGGCTTGAACATTTTAAGGAACAAGTGCAGTAAAATATCACTGTGAAATATTCTCTCTTCCCCCTCATGCTATAAGTTTAAAGAATCACCTGGAGTAAAGATTTAATAAATACATTTCATTAAAAGAAGAAAGAACAAGGATGGATATGAAAGGTGCATATTGGTCAACTGGAAAAAAGACACTTCCATTCAGATAAATGTAACTAAAGGAATAATAATGCAAAGTCTCTGTAAGGCCTAAATTCTAAGTTGTGGGTCTAAATGATGTACACCATCTTTCTTTTTTCCCTTCCAATGAAGCCACTGATGAGAAAATTCTGTTGCACTTCCATATTTAAGCAAAGATATAACATTAAGCATGTTTGTTGTATTTCCTATATTCTGAGATCAACATCTGGAAACAGCTGCAGACATCTGGGGTCACTGGAGCTGCTGTAATGAAGGAGGGCATCAGCAGAATTCTCCTGAGAAACGTGGCAAAACATACATTTCACCGGGCACCTTTAATAGGGTCTACAGTGCCAGGCACTCCTCCTAGAAGCAACACCCATCTTGCAATTCAAGTGCTGCAGTTTAACCATGTGCAAAATCTGCAGTCACAGCATCAAAAGCTGGAGGCAAATCTAGCCAATCCCCGTAGCACTCCATTTCAATTAAGTTCAAGATCCTCTATTTTAAAAATATATATTCCTATAGTGTTAGAAGATGCATGGCAAATTGAATTTCACCCTTCCAAAGACAGCTTGACTGCAAAAGCAGAACCAAAGTCTGACTGCAAAAGCAGAACCAAAGTCTGACTGCAAAATACCAGCATTGAATTCTTCTTCCAGCCTGATCTTTATAATGAGTGGAACCAAGGCATGGAAGGTGGCACAATGAAATTAAAGAAAACCAAGACTCCTGGTCCTGTCTGGGGAAAAATTATTCCCTCTTTTTTAATTAAGTGGAAGTGTCTTTCCAGCTTTTATGCAAAAGCCTTTTGGTTATTGTTTTTGCAAAGAGGGACCAATCATTTGAAGGACTTGGAGAAAGTCCAGCAAAGATAAGGCTGAAAAATCTCTCTCCAGCTTAGAGGAAATGGTTTTCTTTTGTTTATTTATGATTTTCAAGAGACAAGTGTTTGGGTTTTTATTCTAATATTGCTAC
Source organism: Thryothorus ludovicianus (assembly GCA_013397245.1). Classification (NCBI taxonomy): domain Eukaryota; kingdom Metazoa; phylum Chordata; class Aves; order Passeriformes; family Certhiidae; genus Thryothorus; species Thryothorus ludovicianus. The sequence goes on along the minus strand of VZTB01016734.1, from coordinate 115,625 downwards.
ATAGAAATAGCAATGAGAAGAGCTAATTGATATTAACTATTGTTTGTTCAGCACACTGAGTGACAAACATGTCTTGTGGATAAGTCTTTGTTAAATGATGTCCTGCATTTAATGAATTTTCATGCAAATAGAAGCCTTTCTGTTAATCGTCTGATTTTGTTGAGGAAAAAGGGATGCCTTACTGACCTCATACTATGCTCCAACCTGGACTGGTGTTTATTGTTGGCTGCTCTTGAGAGATTTTCTTCTACCTATAGGAGCCCTCTGACTTCTAAAGTGCACTGTTGTTCAATACCGAGGATTCTACCTAAGTTATGGTTTTCTCCTGTGGCATTCCAATAAAATGGCCTCTGGCTCCTAAGCTGACACAGAGATGCTAATTATATACCATCCATAAATATAGAATCATCTGCTTTTGTGAGAAGCAGATTTAATAAAATATGTTTCTGTAGCACAAAATATAAGGTCTCATAGACACTAGACAAAGAACACCACCACAGGCTGGCTTGTTCATTAACCACCACAAACTTGCCAAAACCATTCAAGTATTGCTCTGATGATGCCTGAACATCCAAGATACTTTATAAAATCATCAACACCTTTGAGCACAACTGCTGTAAAATATAATTACTGGGAAAATTTTTCCAATGACAACATGTCAAAACTATGTCATAAAATGCATCAAGGCTAGAACTTGAGCTGATGTGCATCAGCTTAGACAGGCCATTGATTTTAAAGCAGCTTCAGAGATTGCTATCAATTTAGAATCCTCCTTTCCTATATCTAAACTATGGTGCTGGACATGTGGGAGACTCCCATGGTGTCTCTGGCTAGCAGGTAAAGTAGAGTGTGAAATGCTCTTTGGCAAGGAGAACAGATATGAAAATTGCATAGATGCACTAGATATCAAATGGGAGTATAGAATAATACGTTTGTAACTGGTAAATTTCTCTGCACTAGTTAACCTCATAAACCAGCTGAGATCCTATTCCTCAGTCCAGTTACAGAAATAGAGATTTAATAGCAGCTCAGGTATCTCCTAAATTTCTAATACTGATCAAAAAGAGAAAATACCATTTTGACTATCTTTTATCATCTGAAGATTAATGTCTGATCCTAGAGATCTCCAGAAGAAAGGTACATGAATGCATACTCATTTCATTATCCACCTCTGAGCTAATAACCACAGTTAAAAAATGTGAGCCCAAAACATCCACTTCTATTCACAGTGCACTTCTGGATGTGCTTGAATCCCACTGCCATCACTCCAGAATTGGAATCTCTGTGAACTTTCAGCTGGCTGCACTAACAGATAGGCTGTTTATATTAGTTCTCTGGCATAATGAAGTGTATCTTCAGCTCTGTAAAATATCAGGTCAACTTGATTAACTGGTGCAGTTACTGTTGTGTTATTTTTAGAATAATTCCCAAAAGTTACAGTCTGCAAAAGTCTTAATACTACTTTTCTTCTATTAAAAATGTTATTAAGTAAAATTATGCATCCTACTATAGCAGCCAGTGATCTCTTATTGGATGGCTTCCAATGGACTTCTGTACATTATGTACCCAGAGACCAACCCTATCCCACAGAACTTACACCACATAAACCAGAAAAGCCATCAAATAAAGATATTTATCCCTGTTTGCTGATATGAAACCAAGGCAAACAGAAATGAGATACTTCTGAAGCTCACAGGGTTTTTTGCAGGAACAGCAAGATTTGAAACAATAACTTCAGGGGGCACATTTCTGATGTGTAGCTCAACACAGAGCACAGGTACCTTCAGCTCCAAATGGACAGATGCAGGAGCACCTCTGATGCCAGGTGAGCACACCAACCACACCCTGGTGCCCAGCTCTGTGGCACTCCAGTATGTGATGCTCCTCAATTCATACTTCAAGGCAAGGAGCGTGGCTCAGACAGCTGCCCAAGTCAGAGCTGGCTTCCTGAGCTGCAGCATGAGAGGAGCAGAGCTCTCATTTGAGCCCTCCCTAGTTCCCTTACTCAGCTTCCTTACGCATTCCTTGAGATAATGGGCATTTCACCAACTTCTTTCAGCTCTAAGTCTTGTTTCACGTAGGACAGTGGGTAGAACAGAACACTGCTAGAAGAAAACCCTCTGCTGGAACTGGCAAGCTATATAGATCTAGAGCTCTAATCCCAGCCACAGAAGAGTACACCATAATATGCAAATAAATCATTAGATATTGCTATTAATTTCTCTATTTTGTCTTTTGCAGCACTAAATACATGAAGGAATTTTTGATAAATTTTCCAATTATATTTGTTCAGAAGCATTGGCAAAACAATCTGTGCTATTAATGAGATGTTTAGTGCAAATTAATCATTAAACTGGACAGTCTATGCCCTGAAAAGTGAATTGCTTTGCAGGTTGTTTTTACTAGCACAGTCACTCTTTGGAAATCATCATGTTTCTTAAAAATCTTCATCATTACTTTGATTTTAACTTGCTAGAAAGTTAGTAATCAAAAAGTCCCCAGTGGGACTGCAGTCTCTCACCCTGTCCTTGCACATCCCAAGGATACACGGAGAAGGGATCTCTAATGTCACACAAATGGCACAAAGTCCCCCTGAACTCTGGGGTGCCCTGTGATACTGAGGAAGGAAGTGGGAGAGACACTGGAGGCAGACAGCCTATTGTAAGAGAAGGGAACTCTGAGGTCATTGGGAGTCTACTGGAAATGAGTTCTTCCTCAAAAGCAACAACCTCCCAGGTTACCCGGGGAGTTACCCGAGGAGTTTCTCTCCTACAGTCAGCATAACATGGGTGGGGTGGAGAATTTGCAGGGGGCTTTTAAGCTCAGTTAAATGAGTCTAGTGCAGCGATGAATGCACTGGGGGAGCAGCAATTGTGAGAACATTCTGCTAAGAGAGTTTACACGTGCACAGTCCCTACCCAGCACATGGAAGAAGGTTAGGGTTTTGTTAAACAGCACAAACACACACTGTTGCTGCTTCCAGTACTGCACATATGGCAATGTCTCCTAGCAGGAAGAGCAGTTCTTGCTTAACAGAAATACAGTTAATCTAAATATACAAACTGCAAGGCAATTATGAAATCAGAAGCAGCCATCAGATCCTCTTAGCATCACCGCATTGTCTGGAGTTAATTGCTACATCCCACAATTATGTTTACCTAGACATTTGCCTATTTCTCGCAATGACTATTCATATGATTGCCTTATTTTTAATGCAGCATGGCTACACTGTGCACAGACACACTGTACCAGCATTCCTTTAGGATTTGACCCTTTCTTGGCTTTAGTTCATGCCTCTTGTTCTTGTGTTTGACATGAATTCAAATCATCTTGTAGCATCCATCCTTTCAAATCTCTTTGGAGTTCTATGTACTTCTCAAAGGTCATCACTTTGTCTCCACTCTTGCATTTTAGCCTTAGAGTTTAAGAGGTTAGGTGTTTTTGGTTTTTTTTGTTTTGTTTTTTTTGGGGTTTTTTTTTAGGTAGAGAAGTCTTATTATGAAAAAAGGCCTGAACATTATGACTGCCGTGTACTTTGTAGTAGCCTTCAGCAAACTGACCCATAATTACTGCCTTTTACATGTTTCCTTGTAGGTTGCTTGTACTGTCAAGTCTCCTACTCAGCAAATACAGATATAATGACTTGAATTCCTTTAAAAAAAAGTTTGATTCCTTTTTAACAGCTATTGTGTTCAACGTGACAGTGTGTTTATACTGGCCTTGTATTTAAGACAAAGTCCTGATAGAGATGGTGGATTTCAGTTGAGATAAAACCCTTCAGGAAGCTAAAATCACCTTATCTCATCAGTCAGCTTGAGCACTACAAGGCAGATTTGCCCTCAGCAGCAAGTGTTAACAGACCTCTGGTTATTCTTGTCACGGGCCTCTCACTGTGGAATCTCGTGAGCTGTCTTTCCCCCCCTCTTATGTTTAAAGAACTAATTGTATTTATTAAACATAAGCTGCCATATAGAAACTTTTTACTGGAATCCCCTGCAAGCTTTGTCTTTTGTTTTGTGTAGTTTGGAGAAAAGGAAGCTGGAGGGTGACCTCGCTGCTCTCTGAGGAGCAGAAGGGAGAAGGAGGTGCTGAGCTCCTCTCCCTGGACAGGCCACAAGGGTTCAAAGGTTCAAAGCTGCACCAGGGGAGGTTTAGACTGGACATTAGGAAACATTACCTCACCAAGAGGGTGCTCAAACACAGCAACAGGCTTCTAGGGAGGTTATCCACTCCCCAAGCCTGTCAGTGTTCAAGAGGCTTCTGGACAATGCACTAAATAATACACTTTATCCTTGGTCAGTCACAGAGTGCTCAGACAGTTGGACTAAATGGTCACTTTAGGTCACTTGAATTATTTTAAGTATCATCCTGTATTAACACACTTTTAGGAGTCAGATCATGAAAAGGCCTCTAGATCTTCCACTTCTGTACAAATAAATTTCTCTGCAGATATAACATCTAGTATTTATGTGGCTACATTCACATATATATATATAGGTTGATTTTATATTAAGAGACAGATATTTTCATGCCACTATACATTTTTCAAGGAAAAAGCCCCTCTAAATTGTCAGAATCATATGATTTTGTAAAGCGCACGATAAATTCAAGACCATGCTGCAAAAATATACACTTGTTAAAATTAGGTGAGTCCTTAATAGTAATTTATGTCTGAATTCAAAGAAGAATGAAGTTATGGCTGCAATCCTTACCATGAAACAAGAATGAATGTGGGAGGGGGTAGTCAGGGTAGGTATTTTCTTTGGTCAGCACATTGTAGAAGCATTTTGACCCAAACTGTGACTGCTCAAGACACTAGAAGCTTTGACAGGGCTATGCTGACTTATTAACTCTGCTTTGCATGGACACAAGGGACAGAAAGATCTTCATTGTGGGACACAATGGGTAACTTCAACTCCTTCCACTTGTGGCTACAATTACCATTTTGTAAACATTTTCATTAAGTCTAGGTCCACAAAATTTTGTATCTTTTTTTTGGTCAAAGTAATAGCTCTGGGAATGGCAGTCTCATCTCCAAAATACATGACAAACATAAAAAATAGGAGAAAATGATTACTCCAAAAAATCTTAATGTGAACAGCCTAAGATAACAGTTTTCCTGTAAAACTTAGGAAAGTCATCTCAGCACTTCAGTACTAAATTTAGTTCCCCTCCCTCCCAGCTCTCAGCTTAACCTAGAACTGGACCGGACTCTGTTGTCCTCTAGTGATTGCCTGATGGGGCATTGGCTTTCAGAGCCATTAATACACAGGCATGTGAAAAACAATACACCAGGAAGTCAGAGGGATGTCCATTGATCCTTTACAGCTCTCCTTTCTTCCCCTTTCCAAATGATCTAAGCAAGCTGGAAATGAATAAATAGCAGGTGTTTAGTGTTTAGGTTTCTTAGAATCATAGATCACCTTCAGGTGTTCCATCTTTGGTGTTATTTAGGTGGCAGCAGGGTTTCCCAACTGATCATTTTTATCTATATTCCTCTATTGGTACATTAGAGTCTTGCAGATGCTATAAGATTGCAATTCTCTAGAGCAGGAAAAATATATTGGGAAAAACACCACAAGAATGGCTGACAACCAGTCTTTGGAAGACTCATGACTGTGCACAAAGAATATAGAGCAGCTTGTAATAAGAATGAAGACAATTTTACACCATCTGTAAAATCCTCAGGACAGAAAAGCCCTTAGCAATGGAGCTCTGATCTTCACAGGGGTCTCTGGACAGTGTTTTCATGATGATCATTAATCAATAGTGATGCTAATCCTAGCCACAGGGAAAAGGAAAAGGGGCAGAAGAGAATCAATTCTTCACTCAGTGAAGAGTCTGGTTGAGACTGTGCAACACTGATAGAGGCTTCTCCGATTAGCATAAGGTCACATTGTCTCTTATGGCATCCACCTCCATGAAAATATTACAATGAGATTTTATTGTCTTCCCTTTCTAGCAGAGAGAGCCTGTGATAAATGGGGTATGGGATTCTCAGTGTGTTATATACCAGCTCCTGAAGGAACAATATTGTGCATTCTGCATTTGCTCAGGAAATACTTCCCCAATCTTTCTTTTCTGTGCTGCAAAGTGCCCGTTGGAGGGAGCAGGCTGCTGTGTCATCCCCACTGCACAGGCCTTTTGTAGCCATATTGGTCCTCACCAGGAGCATATGGGAGCATTTTTCAAATGTCTCAAAACCTCGCTGTCTTAAGGATTAATATTAAACACCTTTTACCATACGGGGGCACATGAGAGAGAGTCCTTGCAGATTTTAGCTACTTCCTGCATGATTTGCTGGAGTTGGCTGTGCTGTAAGCATCTTTAGTGACGGCAGATAACAGATATTCATGTGGTTAAAACCAATATCTCTCTCCACAAACCTAGCTTAATTAGGTTTGCTGCAATTTTCTATGATAATTTAGTTCTGCCTTTGCCTTTTGGCTGGCAGATTGTCCCTGGAAACCTCTTACAGAAATTCCCATTGACTGCAATGATTCTCTGTTAGGGCAAAACTGATCACTGCTGCCTTCCCTGCTGTTGAACTCAATCAACAAGCCATACATAACTCTCTAAAAATAAAAAAAAATATCAGTAAGGTCAGAAAATCTGAACACTGGCTGTTTGACACCAGAAAGATAATGATAATGTAACTAGTTCTGCCAGGACTTGCATCAGAGCATAACAGATGAATCTGTCTCCATCCACTGAGTCACCTTGCCAACTTTTTTTCAATTAAATTCTTCTTATAAATCAACAGTGAAAGATTACTTTCCAGCTAGAAGGTGTTCAGTCAAACAGCAATATACCATCAGCAGCCGTGAGGTAAAAATATAAGGAAAATGAGAACACTAACAATTTTTTTTTCTTGCTATTCACTAGATATGAAACTTTTATTGTCTAAGTCCCAAAACTAAGTTCAGTTTTAGTAATGGCTCCTCCTCCCTGCCCTTTCTACTTCACGATGATCACTGCTCTACAGAGGGTTGAGATACACATCTCTTCAATTTTAATTTAACTGTGTGAAATTACATCACCTCTCCCCTCTATTTTTAGATAGGTCTTGAATTAATATCTTATTAAAAACCCTCTTATTCCTCAGTCAACAGGGCTAAGTTTTGATACAGTCAGCTTCATTTCCAGTTACAAGGACTGCTATTGTTGCACCACTCTCCCTTACATATAATTCTTCACATTTAACTGGAACTCCAGGAGGGTTTAACCCGGGTGAAACTCCTTGTGACACCACCAGGGTGCTCATGTGCAATGTACAACCCTACACTCACAGTTTTGCTGCTGTTCAACTCTGGGTTCAAGCTTGCTCACGATTTTTGCCCGAGCTTCATGTGCAGCCAGTACACTAAACCAACCAACCATCAGTGCTGGCATTCCCATTTTCCCCGTGGATTTGTATCCCATGGGCTCTCACCCTCCTCTTCCCCTGCAGTTTCCCCCAGTGCTGTGCACACTCTCCCTGCCAAGGCTCCTTGGGCAGTGCAGATGGCCGGGCGGTGGCGGCTGACGCTGCCCAGCACCTGCCAGCCGCCTTTGGAGGGAACTTCCACTGGCACATCCCTCTCCCATTCTGCTGCTGATTTCCAGGGCCTGTATGAGAACTGAATGGCCTGTGAGACTTTGGCTCTTCCTCCAGCGTTGGTCAAAACTGACCGATAAATTCAGAAGTTATCAGGCACAGATGAGCGGCTTGCACACAAAAATCTCATTCCCCTCCAGACTACACAGTCCCTCAAGCCAGATCTTGTTCTAACAATTTATGCCCAGTCTTGCTGTTTGGCTGCTGCAGCTCACATTAACCTGTCTCCTGTGCTTGTGCTTCATCAACATGCATTTACCTCAACTCACGGAATACCAGCATTCTGCAGTTTGCAGGAAGAGGTTACACAGCCCATCTTATCAAAGCAGAGTTCTTCGGCACAAAGGAAATGACACCTCTATTTTCAAGCGCATGCATATTTTTAGATCAAAACAATGACAGAAGAAAAACAATTACTTTCTATAATCACAAATTTGTACTGCCTTAGCTTATATTTGAAGAAAATAGTGAGACATGTCACAGATCAGTAAATCCTCTGAATAGAGAGAGCCAAATACGACTTAGAGACCAGTAAATGCCCAATAATGATATGGAAAATGCAGCTATTGAAGAGATATTATATATGACATTTGAGCATCTTAAGCTGCATAATGTCAAAGAGAAAAAAGGTGTGCTGATCATTTTTTCACTCACCTTACCCCAGTTCTATATAGCTTTCGAATAACAATTGTCAGGACCATGGGATAAATCGCACACATTTTCTTCATTTAACTGTTACCTGATGAATAGAAGCATTATGGGGATTATTCCTCTTAATGACAAAGCTAATCTCCAATGTAACAGTTGATGATGATGAGTGCTTGTGCTATTCAAGGTAAAAATGAATTTTCTTATGTGCTCAAGTTCAAAGGATTTTATTTGACTGAAAGAAAGAGAAAGCAACATAAAGGAGGAGACAAGAGCATGAACTCTGGATTGAAAAGGAGGATAAACTCTGATTATTTCAATGTTTTGTACAATCCAAAGTTGTTAGAAAAACATAAAGCATTTCTTATATTAAACGATTGACTTGAGAGGAAAATGAAAACGCTCACATGCTTCCTAATGGACAAGTGCAAAGCTTTCAGTAATGATAGCTCATGGAAATAAAACAAAAATACCACAAATCCGGATGTCAAGCCAAGCCTGCTGAATTGCCATTGTTAGGCGCCTATAACACTACAGGATTTATTTTTCATTTGAAGAAATACTGTTTTGTGTCCACAGCCAGATATGTTCCGAGGGATAGCATATTACACAGAGTGCTATGATTCATACCTCCTCCTGCCCCAGCCTCGCTCTTCTCTGTGGATAATGTCCCTGACAAATGATTTATCTTTAGCCAGGAACAGCAGTGCCACAAGGAGTTTCTGAGGAACTTTCTGCCTGAGGAGTGCATGCAAGGCAGTAAAATAACACAAATCTGGACAGGTACCTGCTTGAGGATATCACCACTTAAAGATAGAGAAAATGTTAACACAGGGAGAAGAAATAAAACAAATAAACAAATAAATAAGGTACCTGTTTTCTTTCTGCTCCCTGGTATATAATGAACCCTCCTTAGGTTCCTTTGACCCGCAAGTTCTGACACTTTGGAAAAAGGAATGGGAGGGTAGAGAGAGGGGAAAAAACCCCAACAAACTAAAAACTAAATAGGGTTCTATCAAATATTTCAGCTCTCAGTCTTAAAATGTCTAAAATGAAAATCCGCTGCAAGGACATAATAAAAATAAAGCTGATAATGTGCTTCCCTAGGAAGAAGGAGCACATGCTGCTCCCCAATACCCAGAAGGCACTGAGAATAAAAACAACCTATATGGTAAGATGCATCCCCAGATTGGATTTAGAGATATCAGAAAACTTTCAAAATAGACCTGGCTTAGGATGAAACTGGTTCATGGAACATGCCTCTCTTGGGACAGTGCCCTGTTATATCATTTACCTCCTCAGCAGGAGGATCCTGTCTGATCCCCCAGCCCTGCAGTGGCCCTTTCACTCACGTCATTAACAGAGCACAGCAATCAATCCTGGCTCACTACAGGTGACACTCAGTGAGCATCAGGAAACAAGGCCCTGTTACGTGGATATAAATCCATGTTCCAGTTAACTGTCTTCCCTTGGATACAGTAATCTAACAACCTCAACGACCCAGTAAAATTCTCCATCAGATACCAGAATTTTGAGATTTATATGAATGTACTTATCTGGAATAAAATCCACAAATCCTGTAATGAAATTCAAGAGCGATGCACATACATAAACATGCACATTGCAGCATAAAGAACTCATTACGGGACTCACACATTAATTGAATATTTCTCATGAAACTTGAAATCGATTATCAGGTATTGTGACCAAGTTTCAGGGTCAACATAATATTGTTATTAATGATTCTTCAGCATTACCACGTCCCATTTTGCTTATCCCATACTCACATTAATTAAAAAACAAAGATCTCATCTCTAATGTTCCAGCTAACATTTAGGGATCACTGCAGAGAAACAATCCCACATGAGATTTCAGCCCCTGCCTACTTATGCAAAGGAGAATAATGGAAACAAAAAAAATATTACAAGTTCCTAGGATCCATCTTTGCTTTCACTTGCCCCAAGAACTGTGACTATCAGAGGTTTTCTTACAAGAAGGCAAGAATCTGATGAGGAAAATGAGTATTGCTCCCATTTTACCACTTTCCCCAGAGTTTTTCCTGAATTATTAGGAACAATGAGGATTTGAGCATTACTGTGCTTACAGATAGTATTTTTATTTTTAAAAAGAAGACATAACTAAAAGTGTTTAAAATGCCAATAAAGTAAAACCAACCAGGAACTCATTCCAAAACATTTTCAAACAAGCAGAAAAATTGTCAAATTAAAAATTGCAAACATGCTTATCACAACATGCTTACACTTCAGTACATGACAGTGTTCCTTGCACAGCACTTTTTGGTGGTTTATGAGGATTTTCTACAATCTGAAGTTCTTTAAAGTTAAATTGCACTTCAAAGTTTCATTTACACACTGTAAAAATGATATAGTTAAGTTTTCAACAGGGAATGAATTATTCATTAAAGAAGATAATGGTGTTAAACTCGTCCAAGGAGCTATAACATTAGCATAAAGAATGCCTTATGTCACATTAATTTCAAAAACAGAAAACACACAACACAAAAGATATTGAACCATGGATTTGTTTTTTGGTTATGTTAAACAAAAAGCAATTATTCTTACAGCAACCTTTTCCTAGCATTTTAATCATACTGGTAGGTATTTTACAAGCCATTTGTTCTTAATTATTAATTGCATCAAGATAGGCTGGGTAGAACATGCCTCTATTCTGATTTTATTATCTTTGTTTTGTTTTTATGCAGAGATGCAAAACGGAAGTGCTTAAAAAGGAAAAAAACTTTTTTTTTTTAAATTTATATCTCAGAGATATAGAAAGAACATGTATAAGAATATACAAAACTTATTTTTTAAAATAAATAAGACCATGTATGGAAAGAAGAATGCCCACCTATGGAAAAAATATACCCCTCAAAAAAGAAAGTGATTACTTTCTTAAAAAATAGTCAGCTATAATAAAACAAACAAACTAGACTCCTCCAAGGCCTTCCACATCTATCTATATATATATTTATCAGTAAGTAATAAATTTGAGGAATTAAATCAGTATTTCTAAAACAGATCCTCTTAAATTCAATTGCAAAGTGATTTTATTTACTGACAGAGCAGTCCAATTCCTTAGCTCCTTCTTGACATAATTTCTGTAAAATAGAATCACTGCTACTTCCTAGTGATTTTTTAGTTTGTTAAAACTAGTTATCCTAAATGCTTTGGGTAAATAAACTTCAGGAATAAAATAACTATTTTCTCCTATACCATCTGTCTTCTCAACTTACTCTTTCCTGCTATTGTGCAAAGTAGCTGCTTCATCAGTTTGCTGACAGACTTTAATGAATAGCTCTTGCCCTATTTTGGAAGTAAAACTAGTTTTACAGGCCTTTTGCCTGCTTCTTATAATTTGTTTTACAATTCATTAGGATCAAACTAAAGAGAGGTTTTCCAGTGAGGTAAAGAAACTTTTGCACTGGAAAGACAAGGGGCAATCAATGGCTGTAGCAACCTGAGAATTCTGATGGATTTTCCACACATTTTAAAATTTATTTATTATTTTTTATTGTTTTTTACTTGCATTATGTACTACTTAGACTTTGCCTTTACCAATCAATCTACTCAGAATTAGGAAAAACTCAGATGATTCAGATCTTGCAAGGTCAATGTCACAAGTTCAAGATGTCCCTGTAAAATACTGATTTTATACTAAGGCATGAGGGACATGGATAGCACCCTAAAGGCAGTTTTTGTTATTCCAATGCTCAGTTCACTCTTGCAGTGTGGCAGGAGTGAATGTTTGCTCCCAAAACCTTCTCGAGGGAAGGTCTAGCAGCACTTGTCCCTGCTGCAGTGCAAGGTGACTGGACAAGCTGAGCTCCCTGCCAGCCTAAGTTCCTAAAGGTTGCCTCACTCTGTAAATCCTTCACAGAGGCTTGAAAGGCTCTTCCTTCATTCCCAGTCTCTGACTGTAATGTTTATGTAGCTGTCCCCTTGAGTTATTTCATGAGCCATAGAGTGCAGGACAAGAAAAGCTGGTACCTTCCCGTTACAAGGAAAAATTGGTGCCATGGAAGAGCCTCTTTTGTACTCACTGTGGCACAATCCCAGGGCCCATGGAAGTGACACTGTGAATGAAACCAGGACTAAGAGAGTTGTATTCCTTCATTCTATTCACTGGAACTTGTGGGCAAAGTTCATTTATTGCCACAAATGATTCTATGAAACTACTTATTTATTTTAGGCATATTCCAGATCCTGCATCTCTAAGAGCAACCTCAAAAACATGAAATACCTGTAAACTCACCCAGCTTTCTTCTTCAAAGCCTATTCGAAATTATAGCCCTGGGAAGCAGAAAATAGTCTGTTTTTCTAAATATTTGTTCACTGAAACCCTGAGGTCCCACATCCTCACACTGTTAACTATTTCAGTGATGATGCTATTAAGAACACCTGTGGCCTGTGTGCTTGCTTACAGTCTGCTGACAATTCAGCATCCACTCAGATACCACACTCCCCCCAACTGATCTCTCCTCAGCAGCTTTTGTATCAGAAAAATTGTTTGCAAATGCCCAAAACACATCAGCATCAAAAGTAGGGACAAATGAAACCAATTCTATTTAGCAGCTCACAAAAGAGCCCAGCAGCCATTGTGCCAAGTGCAGCAAAATCTTGCTCATTTAATTCAGAACTTTGTGCATTTACAGAAATCTGCTACACAATTTCAAAGACGGGATCAAACACTGAAATCTGTCTGCCTGCATCTTGGGGAGGACAGACCTTCTCCACAAAGAGTGAGGAATGTTCCTGTAGCTCCAGAAGAAGCCCAGGTGTTTCTGGCCAGCCCTCAGCCACAATTCCTCCTCAGTAATTACTGCTCACAGGCATCTGCAATCAGGCAGTTTCTTTTAGCAGCATTAAAGGCCTTATGTGAACCCCAGTTCCATGGAGACTTTAATGGGTTTGAACTGGCTTTAGATCAGGCACTAAATATACACATTTGGGACTGTGTTAGGATATAAAATGCTGTTTAGTGCAGAATGAAAGTCACAAATAACATATCATGATGGTAGAATTTAATATTTCTTTCCATGTAAGTTGCCTTGAAAGAAAATAGTAATAAAAGCATCCAATGACAGAGTAAGGCATATGGCAATCTGACAGAGCAATACAGATGCAAGTTGAAATAATAAAGAGATAGAAATTATATATAGATAAAACTTCTGTGTGTGTTGATACCTGCCACAACCAGCTGTTTTTCAGAGGCAGAGGCTCTGATCATTCACTACTTTAGTGACTGGAGGTCTAGCCTACAAAATAATGGCTTTTGAGATACAACTGCTGTATCTGCTGTACAGCAATGACAAGGAAGAAGAGGTCCCTCACTCTGTCATGACTGTAATAGAGTCATGACCTGAAATTTATCTCAGTTTAAAGAACAATGATACTCAAGGGGATGCAGGATCATAAACAGAGTAATTTAGACTCTCAGGTTTGGGGGCCTGAATTTCTGAAACCAGGGAAACTTAGGGCATAAATAGCTGTGGGTAAAACTTATTACATTTAGATGACCAAAGGATATCCACAAAACTATGACCTTCAGGATACTGAATCCCTAAGGCAAATGGATTCAGCAGGAGATAGGCTGTGTAGAAGCTCACAATACAGACTGTGGGAGGCAATAGGTGAAAGCTGGAGAGATTTATAGGCTGAGGTTAGATAAAAATCTTTTAAATACATTTAGGTCAGATTTAGTTTAAGTCACCTAAATCTCTCTAGGCTGAAAATCTGGCTTCTTTGTGAAAATTCTTGACTATAACAGAACCCAGCACACCAGGAGAATAGCCTGTCTCATAGTCCATGGAACAGTAACAAAGAAAAGGAAGAAAAAAAATCACAAGAAACTACACAAATACATATGAAGATGACATCTCTCTGCTCCCACTTCCATATGTGTAGACACTTTTTTTCCTGTCCCTTACAATATTCACTAGCTACCAATTTAATTTTCTACTCCAAGAAGCCAATTATCCATGAGCAGGTAAAAGGGAAGTAGAGACAAAGGAGGTGGGCCAGTTTAATTAACACACAGGCAAGCAGAGTTTTACTTTGGTACTCTGACCTCTCCCAAAGAGACAATGCTATGCTTTCAGACCCTATTAAAAATGCATTTATTTCATATTCTCTCATAATACTCTCCATAAGGGAAGGAATGAATCACAGTGCATATTTTGTGAATGATTTATAAAGTGGTACTACAGATTTATGATCTGAATCACAGGTTCTTGTGGAAGTGCAGCAGTGCTTCTGTTATAAGGAACTTGAAATGGTTAAAACCCTTTTTAGTCCTTAGTATTTCCAGTTCTGGAAGAACTGTTAAATAAGAACATCCCAATGCTTACTGAAAGGTAAAAACCAGGATTTAAGCATCAAGAACCATGTAAGAAAACCCCCAAATCATAGCACTTTACTGTCTGGGATTCTCCAGCCCCAAAGATAGCTAACTTATTTTGATTCTAGCCAAATCACCCTAACAAAGTTGAAAAAGCAGCAAGAAAGAATGGGGATAGCTTATGATAGGAGAAACGTGCATTTTCCTGAAAAAGCATCAACAGGATGTTCCTTCAAGGTGAACAGCTTGAAAAGGGTTTTCTGGGGGCAAAGGGTGTTCAGGGGTATTTTGGGCTCAGCTTCCTGAAATCTGCTCAGATCCAAAAAACCCCTCCTCAAAACAAACAACCAAATGAAAGTGCACACACCCTGAAAGAAACTACCCCCATCAAAAAAGCTTAAGCTTTGTGAAGTTGATGGTGAATATCTGCCTTTGCACTTACATACAATTTTTTCCTATACTGACGAATTTTGCAGCTCATATGCAATTTAAAAGCTTTCTGCAGTGATACTTCCGTAGTCAAGCATCAGGACAGACAGCAAATCATATGAGACACATAAAATATGTGAGCAAAACAAGAAAAAACATGACCACAAATCTATCAGCAATATCTGTTTCTCTGTGGTGGGTGAGAAGGTGGCAGACAGACGTGCTTGGTGCTCAGCTCAGTTTGAAGCAGGGAAAAGGGATATTGAATAGTTGATCTAAGCTTGCACTTGGATGCATCCCCAGAAGCTACATCCAAAATACAAGCTCATTTCTAGTCTTTGCAAATTGCTTTGTGGTCCCAAGATGCACATGCTATACTCAGCCAACGTGTTTCCTCGCTAGCCATGGATTTGCTAGGGAAGAAACGACTGACTCATACTTCCTTTGTTAAAGCAGTTGTGTTGTTAAAGGAAAAAAAGAGTCCTATCCCAGAAACTCTTCCCAGATAAATGCAGCAAGGGTCAATTCCACATCATACAAATAACATGGCATGAAAGTTGTGTCAAACCGCAGGTAACACTCCAGTATTTAGAGGAATTTGGTACAGTGAAATTTGGTACAGATGATTTCAGATCTTCCAAATGGATTTCAGATGTGTTTCTAAACAATACAGGAATATGGGGATTTTGGTCACAAGCTACAGACTCACAGGAGTAAGTGAAATGCACCTCCTAGGACTTGCACGTAGTCAGTACAACTGTAACCCCAGACTCCGTGAGTCTTGTGGTTTCATAGGAACTTGTCCTTTTCTTGGGAATCCAGGGAGCTGCACAAAGCTCATCCCTGGGGGCCACTGAAAACCGAATCTGCGTTTTCTTCTCCTTTATTAAAGATAAGCAAGTTTCCATGCAAAAAAAAAAAATCTTTGTTAAATGAGAGTTATATATCAGAGAGAGAGCAACCACAAAATGCTTTATTGCTACTGGGAATTACTGCGTTGATTGAATTCTATCTTCCCTAACTTCTATTTTTCATGTAAGTTTTCATCTTTGAAAGCATGAGATGGTAGAAAGAAACAGATGTTGACAGAAGAAAAATGAACAGATATTGCTTGACTGGGGTCTACAGTTCAGCCACTGTGCATCAGAAGTAATCAAAACCATTAAGTGCACACACACGTCTATCTGCTACCAATTAGGAGTGAGAGATGCAGGTGATGTATATGATGCATGAATGAAGATTTTTTGTTTTCATTTAGTCATGTAACTTATGAAAAACTGAATATAATTCTACTACAATCATTCTTTCTGCTACATTTCCTCTTCCTCTTATCTGAAATTATTTTTTATACAGTCACCCTCTCACAAGTCTCTTTCAAAAACCTAAAGAAAATTGAGTTCATAATTTCCTTGGCTATTTTTGATTTTATTGCTAGTGTCCTGGGCATCTGCCCTTCAGTGGATATTGCCAGGATGAAAATCTGTGTCCTCCTGGGTTTCTGCAGGAGTCAGCCAGCACCAGCAGAGAAGCTATTTAATTTTATTTAGGATCAGGACAGTTGACTGTGAATGTCCAGGGCAACAGTGTCTTTTCCTGAATGTCTGAAACTTCCCCACATCTGAGGTGCATTATAACATGAACATGACATAAATAATACCAATATCACATGAAGTTTCCCAAAGATGCACTCTTATACATGTGGTCATCATGTCACACACATCACCTATCAGGGCACAACACTGTGCTAATGTGGGCACTGAAAGCAGCAGAGCTGTAATAACTGGGGCTTCACACTCCTGGAATTATTCTCTTTCTGGTTCTGCAGCTGCCTCAGATAAGTCTACATGGTCTTAATGAGACCCTAGCAAATTAGAAAGATAAGGAAATAATAGTCTGTAAATACACTGGGGATTGAAACTGGTAAAGAAGTAGAAATATTTGATCTGAGAAGGAAATGCTGGTAGAACCCTAGGTAGAGTTAAATTGCTTGCAAACATGTAACTTAGAAATTAGAAGACAGTATCAGAGATGTGACAGCACCATAGCTGAACAATCCAATAACAGGACCGTGCAAAACCTCATTAGTTTTCAGGCAAAGCTTAATACGAATATGGATTTCATAACTACTGACTAGAACCTGAAAATGCAGGAGATCTTTCTAGTCCTATGTTTTGTATCTTGCAGATCTGATGACTCAATATGTTGAGACTTATTTTTCATTGATCTGCAGTAATTGTTTTTTATGGACACCATGACTGTATCATCTGTAGGTTATTAAGTCTTTAAGTGTAACTCCAGCCTTGATACTCGTGTCTATGTCTCTCAGCAGTTTCCCCCCAGAAGAATCTGATCATCCCAGAATGCTCTGATGTAGAAACTGGAGTCATTGTTCCATAACACAATCCCAAGCCATGTCTGGTTTTTAAATACCTACCAATTTCAGCCCACTATCTTTTTTAGGATATGCAGCTAAGATATTTATGGAATTTTCATCTCTCTATTTGTTACAAGACCCCTGTCACAGACAACTAACTTTGAATCACATCTTGCCAATTTAAGGAAGTGTTATTAACAGGAATTGCATATTAGGAGGTGTAAATTACATGATTAGAGTACATTTATAGCAGTGAAAACTTTCTAATATTTTATGAATACATTCTAAACCAAACTAAAGTTGCCTAGAAATAAAATATCCTTGGTAATGACAATGCTCTTATTAATGTTAGCATTATAAACTTAGGGAAACCGTAGGACTAGAAGGTTCAAGCACTTCATTACCATATTCAGTCTTAATTTCCTTGTACTTTATAGACAGAGGTATTATCTTCATCAAGGCCTTATTCTAACTTAACTGCTCTTTCCAGCTTGGCCACTGACATGCTGAAAATCCAGAGTTTTAATAATAATAAAGGGTCAAGTGTTTTCATGCAGAGTTTAATGGAGACTTTTAGACAATTTAACATACTGCCACAAAAAGCAGCCCAGCCATCACAGCTCTGCTTTTCTTATTAACCATATTTCTAACAGGCAGCATTCTTCTGGCTGCACAGGAAAATGACACTGATTTCTCCCTTTATGGAGTCAGGTGATCATAGACCTTGTGCATTTTTAAAGATCCCTGTGTGCAGATTAATGAGAATTCCTGATAAATTCAGTGTTTTGGCCCTTCACTAGGTTTGTAAATGTTAACATGTAAATTGATAAAACATTCCTATTAAAACCCATAGCAGTGAGTAGACACTAACTATGATATTTATGTATTTGGAGCCATTTATTGCAGAAGAGAATTTTGTAATGCCACAGTTGTGGACAATCTGTCAAAATCCATATTCTGAAGTATAACATCATTATTCTCCTGCTGAATGGTATGGATGTAGCAGTTGCCAGTCTCCAACCAGATGAGGCATTCTGTCCCTTTTTAATAACATGCTGCATCAAGAAATCAGGGCACTGTAAGCCATAATAACATTCAGAGCTCTAAAAATATGTACTTCTACCTTCAAATGGAATATTACTTCATGCTTTTATCAAAATACCGGGGTAAAGAAGGAAAGAGGAATGCACAGTAACATGAGGAATGCTAAGAGCCACAAGATGAATGTTTGCAAAGTTACATTGTGACGCCAGCACAAGAAAGAACCATTCAGAAAGGATTGTTGAGATGAATTCCCGACCCTCTGAAAATCAGCTTGGCTGATGCCAAGATTTCATCTGCACTGTGTTCCTTATTCCTTTTTGCTCCTTAAACAAAAGGAGTGGAATATGCCCGGACTGCTCAGTTGATTGCATGTCCCTCTCCAAGCTGGGGTCATTTACTCAAGCTAATATTAGAAACACGTACAGGGGCTTTTTAAAGTGGCATGAACATGCAGCCCCACTCCTTCCCCACTGAAGTACCCTGGCAGAACCTCTGGATCACAGAGTGTGCATACTCCTGTACAGGAGGGCACCCTCAGATTAAAATGTCACTTTATCACTTTCTAGCAGTATGACGTCTGCACTGGAATGATGAATTAAACAAAACTTCCGTGAGTGTACACGGTGATTTTTTGCATCTGCTACCATTTCCTTTACTGTTGGTTCTGTTACTGCACTGTAATTTGTGCAGTCTCTTCCCCCCACCACCATAATCAACAGTACTGTAACTTGGCTCACCTCTCAGTCACACAGAAGCAACTGCAAAATCAATAAGATGACCTCAAAATAGAGGAGAAGAAATTATATCTATTTGCTTTAGCCTCCCATCTACTAAGAACACACAAGCTTTTCCAATATAATCAGCAAATCCTGATGTTTCATAAACATACTTTCTCCAACCCCATTTCTGCTCTGACAGCAGTGAAAAGGTTAAGATGAGATCATGTCAGCTGAGCTGACTATTCAAGGTTTTGCCAGTTTGGATCACAACCTTAACATTATTATTTAAATGTGGCTTTTGTATTTCATTACATATGAAGCAATTATATTTGCATTTACGATGCACCATAATTGTAAGACTATGACATTGTTCTGATGATAATGTTCATTGATCATTCATAATGCAGTTGGCTCATGCCATGAATCATGACACTCTTATCACCTTTCTCATTTTACTTGCTATTAGATGGCTTTATTTGCAGATTGATGCTTTAAACTCACACTTTTAATCTCTAGATGGTGTAAAATGGCCTCTTACCATCCTTTAATGTACATCACTCAACTTCCCTGAAAGTGAGCTATTGTCAAAGTCCTCACAACAAAAATGGCTCTTTCTTGAAAAGTGTGTGTTTTGGTGATGCACACCAATACCAAAGGTAGCCAGATATCTTGCCCAACAATATTTATTTCCAACAATATTTATTTTCTGCTTGTCACAGAGCTTGATGAAACCATAACATTTTGCATTGTGGTATATTTCAATATTCTAATACTGTTTTCTTATGAATTGTTGCTCTTTTTCATATCTGCTCTTTTTTTGTGGGAGGGGCTGGGGGGAAGGCAGAAGGTTCTTGGGAACAAGCAGAAAAATGAAAAAGATGTATCAAAATACTGGTTGCTCTTGTGTAGGTTAGAACTGTATGGTATTTCCTTTCAAATTAGACTACAGTTAAATTGCATTTTCTAGCACACTGCAATAATGACTGTGATTCAGGTAATCCTTAGCCCCAGAACACTAAAGACCTAAACCAGCTTCAGATTTTTTTTTTTTTCCTTTTTATTTCAATTTATTTCTTCCATGCTTGGGTCTTGGGTCCTTGTGCTCGAGAGTGTTTGCTATGTGAACGTTCAGCACAGCAAAGCTCAAACAAATGCTCAGTGGCACCTGACCTGGCTGCATGGCCATGACTCTTGGTCACCTGGCATGGGCAGGAAGAATAAAAGAAGCAAGGAACCCAGAACGAGCCACACAAACCACATCTGCCTTCAGCTGCCACACGCACACGGATCTCAATGCCAATGTGTCCTAAAGTAAGACAGGAAGCAGGAATGTGCTCTTAGTGAAATATCATTTTCTGGAAAAATTATTACTAATAGTACCCCCATCCTAGCCAAAAAAGCCCCAACCTGCAATTGTTATGTTTTGCAGGAAATTTATCTTCAGTCTAAAAGCAAACTTGACCAGCTCTACATCTAATGATTGTCTATGCTATGCATTAACAAACATCAGTAGTTTTAAGCCCTTCATTTATCATGAACTTCAGCTGCTCAAGGGAAGTTTGTTATCGAGAAAATTGCCGCGATATTTCCCAGTAGACAAAAACCAGCCTAGATTTGATAAAACAGAAGAGAAAGTTCTACCAGCATGACTGAAACAACATACAACAGTTATCTATCACATAAAGAGGAAAAGATGGTAAATATATTGAAGAAACTATCACCTATGAGAGATTCCTTCAGGTATTTTTACTTTTACTTATATAAATATCTTTACTTATATAAATATCCCCACCAAGTTCGATGTGCATCTGATTTTAAATTAGAAATAAGCTGTGTATTCTTGGTTGCACTTGGTTTGCAGCAATAGCTCCCAGGTTACTGGGGTCAAGCACAGCTAGGCAGATCCATTCCTCTATTTTTATCTGCGTTTTTGAAAATCAGTCTTGGTACATTCCAGAAATTACATAATTCCCTCATATTGTGCAATTTACTTGTAAGACTCATTCATTAGAAAGTCTGCAATACAAGTCTTCTGAAATATTCAGAAGTGCAGTGCTTGGATTTTTGCCTTTAAAAGACTGGCTGACTGAGGGGCTGTACAAACTCTCCAGGGTCTGCAAGAAGGAAGAAAAAATGAAAAGAAATTAAATTCTAAAGCTATACATACAACATACTGATTTATACAGTGTGGTTTGAGTTAGGGCCTATAAAGTCCAACATTCTTTTTCTTGGGAGTTCAATTTTGTCTGCATATGAGGACAGCAGGGTGGCAGCAACAGAGTGACACAGCTCACAAAGGGAAGGGGGATGCAGATCCTCAGTTGGGGAAATCTATAAATAAGACTTTCAGATGAATTCAGGATGGGTTGCAAATCTTCCCAAAGCTCTCCATTAGCTCTCTGCAGTTGCAACTAGATGTCTGATCTCACCTACAGAATATCTGTGGCTCTGGGCTCACTGCTGATATAAGCCAAATGCATCAGTAAAACCCACTGTTTTATAGCCTGCAAAATCCATCGGTTCTCTTTCTATCTCTATCAATTCCAGACATGCAGAGCCCACTGAGGGAGCTCTTCCAAATGTAAAGTTGTTTCCTTTAATGTCAGAATGATAGGTTAGCAGTTAAAGAGCTGCTCCTAGATTTTTGTATCATTCTTGTAGAACAATATTGCTTCTTTTGGAAGCAGGAACGTTCCTGGGAACAGCATGGAAGGAAGCCAAAGCTTCAGGACCTGTGTGACAGCAAAGCCAACAGATGAAATTGGAAGGTGTCCTTCTCATGGGAAAAGGATGGCACTGTGCAGTACTGCAGACATCCAAGCAGTTGGCACCTGTTAATAAAGTTTCTCTTTAGTTATGACTTTTGATGAAAGGAGTAAGATGAGACGAGTGCTGATGAGATTTTGTGTAAGTTTTATGCAGTTAAAATTCACATTAATGTTCAGATAGCATAAAAGGTGAATGGGTAAAAAGCTCATTTGTAACCATTTTGCAGAGTATATACATAATGAAACTACTGGAGTCTACATAGGCCCTTCTGCCAGTGGATTACTTGCCCATACCATATTTACTTTTTTATCACACTGAGACTATGTCTTAAGTTTTATGAACTTCTACAAGATGACAAGAGTCTTCTTTTATACTTCTTCAGTAGCACTATTTACTTTACAAAATTCCCAGAGGCTCCAGCCTAATCCAAGTCATGGGTATCTGACCAGCATAGCAACAGACTGAGGCAATCCCATTAATAAAGAACCTAAAATTTAAAGCTCTCTGGTTAAGCTAAAGTGAGAAATGATGCAATCTCCATCCTGGGTTCATGTCAGATCACACATTCCCTTATATCCAGTGTCACTCCATAACCACCAGACCTTGCTGTCTCCCAGGCTGTGCACACAGACAATGCCAAGACATGTTTCTCATCCTGCTTGGTTCCCTCTGAACAGCCCAATCCTATAATGGATAAACAACCCTGAGCCTGTTTGCACCATGAGATAAATGCTCATCACCTTTCCTAATCCAAACACTCTCTGAATCAGCAATCCCAAAAAGCTTCCTTAAATAAACAAAGCCATGAGCCCAAGGCAATATGAGTGCAATCACACAGAAAGACGCTTTCTTTTTAAAGATTTGTGTTTTTCTAGCAGGAGTTTTGGGTGCAGAGTGTGGGATCACATTTAGGACAAGTCTAGAAAGAAAGAAAGAGAGATTTAGTGGCAATAGGACCAGCTGTTCAGTAGGAAGTGTTGTATCTGTTTGCATCTATTTTTCAAATAATAACAGCGGGAAAAACATTGCAGTTGAGGATTTACGTTTGCATTACAGTTTCTTTGCTCCAACAATAATACTCACTGAATTGTACCATAGAGGCTT
This sequence comes from Thryothorus ludovicianus, assembly GCA_013397245.1. NCBI lineage: Eukaryota > Metazoa > Chordata > Aves > Passeriformes > Certhiidae > Thryothorus > Thryothorus ludovicianus. The sequence continues at coordinate 92,584 of VZTB01016734.1, read as the reverse complement.
AATTTTTCACTGTGATTTTCTTTTTCACAGTTTGCAAACTGTCTATTTATAATTACTTTCAATTAACTTGGCTTTAGCCAATCAACACACCATAAACTGAACTTAAATGGTTATGAGCTGTGTTTTGTGATGAGAATTTATCTTTACATTAAGTGTTAGTTCATTAGAAAATCTGAGCTCAGGGAATTACAGGAGCTAAATACAAATTTAAAATTCATAGCAAGATCGTTCCATTAAAAACATTTAGAATTCTCCACAGCAATTATCAGTTTAACTGCAAGGCCACTGATTATAACTGCTCAGTGTGGCTTCCATTTGGGGTCCCTGGTACATTTTTCATGCACACAAACATACAAAAGACAACAAATGATATGGTGAAAAATGTTCCTACAGAGCTGATCATAACACAGATATGTGGCTTAGCATCAGCTGCATTCCTTTGTAGGCTACAGGAAATGGCCATCTTCCAAATACATTTCCTCAAAAACTTTAAAAAGGTACTCAAATGTATGCCAAAATATTAGGCTCACCTATGAGTTTGTATAAAGCTTTGAGATTTTAATTTGACTCCCAGGAAATCAGAAATTTGTCATGCCTTGAGTCAAGCCAATCACCAGAATGGTAAGTATTTTAAAATGTTGACCTTCTCCTATGTCAGAGAACAGGGGAGATAAAGGAACCACCTTACATATATGACAAATTGAGTACACCAGGATGCTAGCTTCCCTATGAGAAGGCAGATATTAAAGTGAAAGAGATTTAAGATTTTAGAAAGGAACACTATTTTAAGATACTGGATTATGAGTATTTAACTAGGAAAACATAAAACACTTATAAATAACAGCCTACACTGCTGGGGCTGTGGGAGTAGAGGGGGATTTATTCACATCAGAGAGGAGTGTCTGGAACCACAGCACAACCAGAGCAGCAGCATTGAGTGGTCACCTCTTGGGGGGACGGGGGGGTTCAAGTCACTTTTCTATCCACTTTGGTTTCGTTACTAATGAGGCTGCCTTTGGGGAACCCAGATCCTTCACATCTTATTGACTACTTGCAGCATCATTCTCCGTTCTCATTTGCTCAGAAATCAAAGTAGAAAATATTCCCCCTTGGTACCACAAGAGCTACACATATTGTGATAATGAAAAATTAACACGCTCAATGAAAAGCACACCAGGGCACAAAAAACTCTTCCAACAAATTAAAAATACATCCCTTTTATCAATAATATACCATTTATCTGCTCTAGAGCCTGAAGAACAGACCTCTTCTGCATTAACAGCACTCTAGGAAATGTAAAATAACTTTGTTAAGCTTTTTCCTTTCATGTCTTGTTTCTGCAGAAATCAGTGATAATTCTCTAGTTCTCCCCTCCTGGATGCCCTTCCCTTCCCCTGGGCACCTTGCATTCACCATGGGAGCCATTTTCTACACAGACAGAAGCCAGTGATGAGTGTGGGCATATTTGTTGCATTCTTGATATTGTTGCCTTACCTAAAAGTTCTCCTAAGAGTTTTTGTTTAGAACCAATAACTTAAAATATTTTGCTCCTGTGAAGATACTCAAACAGTTGAGCTAAGAAATTAAACTTCAAACCTTGGATAATCATCCTAATTAATTTATTGGTAACTGCCATGAGCCAAGCTTTAACAAAGTCCATGAAATATTGTGGCAAAAGCAGGCAATTATTTTATGGACCCTGCTCTCTTTAAAATACATGCTTGTGTATTTGACAGTATGAACAAACATATCCATGAGAGTAACAAAGGTAAATTCTTTTTAAATATTCCAGTGTTAAATACATTTGCAAAAATAATATGTCCCTCAAATAAGCCATGATTGGTAAAAAATGCATTATGAATATCTCAAAACCTGGAGAAAATTGTCATTTACTGTTTTCTATAGTGTACAAAATTATGCCCCATTTGAAGGCAGTAACAATAATTAGAACTCATTACCTGATACAAGGACAATATAGAACAAAAGACAAAAGGATGGCTCTACACCACACTTCTTGAGGAAGAGTCTTATGCAATGGTAATGTCTATTATTTCTAGATGTACTTTCACCAGCAAGATTTTCACCTTCTCCAGCAGCCACAGGCACATTATATAATCTTCTTTGATTATTTTTCTGGATTATTTTTGCTTATAAGAACAAAAGGGACACTCTGGTGCTTCCAATTCAAGTAAAATAATGGTAAGACTTCCACAGATTTACTAAGCCAGGAGTGACTCTTCAGTTTCCAGAGGATAAGAAGTTACTGAGCTTGCCTTTCACCCCTGTATGTAATGTGACAGAGAAACTTTAAAAGCAAATGGAAGCTGCAGAGCAAAGGCAGCAGCAGGTCCTAAAGAGGCAATGGCTTTACCAGTGAAAGCACAGCACTGAGAGGTCCTGGAGCTCCATTAACACGTCATACCTGAGCTTGTACCTTTGGAAACAGAGCATTTTCTACAGACCAGAATTGCCACACCTTATTGCATCAAGCAATTCATTAGAAAGGTCAGGTCTTCAGATATCAGTATTGAAAAATGTATAAATTTGCACCCAATTTTGTAAAGCTTTGCCATATGGTTACCACAGAATGTAATGGAAACTTGCTGTCAAACTTCTTGCACAATATCATTTGTGAATGTAAATTCCAGGCAAAGTTTTAAAATTGCAGAAAAATCTAATATGTTGTAGGCAAGACATCAGTAAAGTAATTCAGCCCCTCTACCAACTGTTACTCAAAATCAGAAAGATGTGCACCTGAAATACTTTTAATGTTTAGGCTGAATCATAATTTCATTTTTTCAAAGATTTGGAACTACCTTGGTCATTCTAAATAAACACACACACCCTAGAAAACTCCAAAAAAATCTCCAAAACAAAAACATCAACCCAAATCCCTTTTCAAACTACATCTTCATCATTTTCCCCCACTGTCTTTTCCTATAACCAACAAAGGAGAATATATTTCTGTCCATTTCAGCATATATTCAATTTCACTGAATAGAAAGCGTTGTCCGCATGTACATAAACTGCCTTTGATGAAATTGATTGGCTACTTGTGAAAATCTTTGCAATATCAATCTATTGATAAAAATGTGTTTCCTTTAAAGGCCAGGGATTATTATTACATCTTCAAGTTAGCTCACTCCTTAAGTAGGTAGTGATATAAAAATTACCACTCATTACTTGAGATAAAATGAGTATTTTTACTTCAGGTCGTAATGTTTAAATGCTCTAACTGTGATCCAGCTGCAGAAACAAAAGTGTTGCCACAAATATATCATCAGATCTCTTGCATCTTCCTGGCAAAGCTTTGTGCTTGAAACAAAAGCACTGTCGAAAGCATTGTAGCAAGACACTGCAAAAAAAAAAACCAACTTGTTCTGTAGCAGCTTCCCTTCTTGTTAACACCTGCCTTTCCCTTTGTTGTAGCTTTGACATAAAGCAATTGAAAAATGAATGATAACTTTGCATTTTCAAAGAAAGAAATCAAGGTTTGGTGTGAGTTTCAGTGAGTTCAGGGGAGCATCTCTTAAGACTGTGAGGATATGCTGCAAATAAAATGGTGTGACTGACTCAGATGCTGATGGATGGTGTGGAGAAATGCACAGCTGTACATCTCTAGGTACGCATATGTATGCAGACAAGTATAGAAGTAAAGTGGGGTGTGTATACATGCATAGATATATATATGAGAAGATGAAAGAAAATTCTCTTAGAAAGAGCAAGCCACGTTTTTTGACATTTTTTGACCTCATTTATCAGTGCAACACTCTGGATCTGGGAGCCTAATCTGACAAATACTCAGTACATGTGTTGAGTGTTTACATCTGCTATAAGTACTTTTCAGGTGGGGCTTTTGAGTGCAACAAGACAATCTTGTGTTCAGAAGTAGTCCTAAAAATTATTGGAATATATTAAAAATTATTTATTTATAAACACAATCAACTCTGATGCTTAGACACACATTTTGCCCCTGACTTCATATTCTCTAGGGGTCGACTTAATTTTATATATATAAACAGAATAAATTAAAAATAAAAACTTCTTTTTAATAGATAGAATGTGCCACCATGGGGAACCTTTTGAAGTTTCAGTGGATGAACCTGCTTCCATTTCCTGGTGCTCATCTGCTGTGAATGTGAGGATAGAAGATATTCCCCTATATTCATTCATGAACTGCTTTATGAATGACTCCACAGTATTTGTGGTGACAGCTGGAGGTGCAAAACGCTTGCCAGGAGAATTCTTCCCTTGAATACAATTTACAAAGGGAGCCATATGCAACCCTGTAAGAGAGGGCAAGGCAAGCCCCAGTTTTCTTAAGAAAGCAGACATTTCTTCATCTGCACAAAAAAGCCCCCCCAAACCAAACAGAAATACTACAGCAACAAAACAAACACAAAAAAATGAAGGAGTCTCAGGCACAGGATTTAAGTTGTGGGGTTTTTTTTTTTCCTTTCAAAGAGATTTTCTGGAAAACATTGCATGAAAATCAAGATTAATTTATGCTGACTGCTCAGTGGATGTAATTATTGGTGAAGTCTTTCTCTATATTTAGCTAATTATTTCATCACCTTTAAGCATGCTGGGGAACTCAGTGCTCAGGAAAACTCTTGAAATTTTACATGGTTTTCTCTGCAGCATGTCATGAAAAAAAAAATTCCAGAACTTTCCTTTTCTGCAAGGAGGCAAGATGCATGCTGCATGTGTCACCAGCTAATTTTTACCACAGAGAACCACATAATCATTCATAGTTATATGTTGAGTCCTAAATGTGAATTCATTCAATTTGTAGGAGGCTGCTGACTGTACACTGCACTGCAGCACACACTCAGTCATCCCAGGAAAAAAATCCATTTGTACTTTCTTAGATTGGCCATTTTGTTAAAAGAGCAATGACTAAAAATCTTTACGTTTTGTTGGTAAAACTATTTATTACTAAGGTTTCTTATAAAAGCGTGGAATTGCTTGGCTTGGAATGAACCCTAAAGACCATCCAGTCCCAAACCCCTGCCATGAACAGGGACACCTTCCACCACATCAAGGTGCTCCAAGCCCCATCCAACCTGACATGGAGCATTTCCTGGGATCCAGGGACAGCCACAGCAACTCTGGGCAACCTGTGCCAGGGCCTCACCATCCTCAGGTAAAAATAAGGAATTTTATTAACAAAGGATTAGAGAAAACAGAAAAACAACACAGTTTCTATCTTCCTGTTTCATTTTTACAATCATCAGTACCTGCATTTTCTTTGCTACTTTTCAATTCTTTCACCTGAATTAATACGTTTCTCGCAAGGTTTTTTTCCCTTAATAACAGAGGTCATAATGAAAAAGTAGGTTTCTTTTCATTTATGGAAAATATAAAGAGAAATGTTTCCAAGGTGGTTAAAATCTCAAGTTCATCTCTGTGTCTCTCCAGCACTTTCACATGGCATCTCTCAATGGTTGTTATTCCTGATTGAAACAGGCCAGGTTTTTTGTGTGGAACACTATGAATGGTCTGTACTTCCTGACCTATTTATGGATTTATTACATCCTGATCCATTTATGAAAAAAACAATGAACCAAACAGTTTATCTCAAGAGATGAAACCTTCAAGAACGATGCCCATGTGAAACTTTGCACAGAGTCAAATTAGAAAAGGAAAATGCACTAAATCAACACATGAAAGATTATTTTACCATAAGTTATCAATTCCTGACTGACTTAAACCAACCCTGGCCTGACAATAACACAGTAGTTGCAAGAGGCCAGTGGGGTTAGCAGGAAAGAAGAAGCAAAGGCAGAATCTGAAGGTCAGAATATTCAGGTATTACACAGACTGAAGGGAGTAGAACAGTCCAAGTAGAACTATTCTGCAAACAAGGCTCATCTTAACACATCAGGTGCAATATGACAAGCAGACAAGTGACTCCATTCAAAATGGACAGATCTATACTTCAGCAGGAGCTTTTGAAAGTTGAAATATGGCAAAAGGAGAGCAGACAGATAAAGTTCTGCTAAACCAGAACCCTCCCCAGCCAAGAGCACTGTTCATCTGCCATTGTTTGATTCAGCAGAAATCAGTTGAAAAAACTATTATTTATGTCAACAGCTATGCTTGGGTGAAAGGAAAAAGTCCATAACAGACAAGGATTTTAAACAGCCTGCTGCATTGTAATAATGTGAATGGGTTCATATGCATGCACATAGATTTGAAGTGATCCACTGGAAGAACCAGAAGTTGTTAAGTCATCCACTGTAGCAATCTGTGTTACAAACAGTGGAGTAATACCAGCTCAATTAAAGAGTTATTGAGGTGACTTGAGAAAGTCTTTCAATCCGTAGCTGTCTATTTACACATGTCTGAAGCCAAGGCCAAAGCAGAGCTCACTGGAGGGTTTGCCTGTGACTGGGACTCAAGAGCTCACTGGAGTGAGCCACTGTGCAGCTCTTGATACACGGTGGTGCTGAAGGTGACTGAACCTGGAGCTAAGAAATGGGGACTTTAAGCTGAGTTGCAGAAATTAAAGCAGCTTTGTTATTTTAAATTCATGTAGCACTGTGTATGTGCTTGTACTGGTGATGCTAATGAAGTCAGCTTGAGCTCAATAGGCAAGCTGGTCATTTATCATGCATGTGAAGCCATCCTATACACACATCAAACAAATGAGTCACATAAGTATAATGCAGCACTTCATAATGAGAGGATTTTTTTGTTTTGTTTTGTCTTCGTTTAGTCATTGATAGAACCACAGGATTTCTTAATATTTGTCTTCTATTTTGATGAGCTCACTAATCTCTGTGAACAGCAATGTCAGCCAGTCACACACCACATCTTTCACATCACAGTTGAATACACAGTGAATGTTAGCAAAGGCTGTTGTTTTCCTGGCACACTACTTAATTTGAGGACTTCTATTTTCCTCATAAACTTATTTCTCCCATTTGAATTTACCCCTTGCCTAAGTATGGCCTTTCTCAACTTGAGAAGAGAAAAAGACCCCATATCAGTTCAAACTCTTTTGCATCCTTCAAAGGCAAAGCCTAAGAGACCAATTCTATAAGCAATCTCAAATTGTCATAGTACCCTCTCATATTTCTGATATGTCTTTCCATTTTTAGCCAACATCCCCCATTCCACAGGGCTTCCAAGAAAATGTGGGAAAACTGCATGTGCAGTGGCCAATGTAACTTCTGCCATGGGAGAACTTTTATTTCCTGCATTCACCACGGTGAACTCACCGGAGTGAGGACATGAGACAGATCCACAGAAATTCATATCAGAGCTCAAAGAGGCAATGGCTAAAAGAAAACCCCAGGTTATGGCCTTACCTTTATCCTAAAGCTGATCTTAGACCTTTTCTCTGAACAGGAGATAATTATTTCAAGGAGGCCTCTGTGCAAAACTCCCACTGACCTTGGCCTATCAATTTTGGCAGTAACATGTCTACAGCTGAAATGGGAGCTTATCTCTGGACATTTAACAGAGAACAAATGATTTTTTTCCCTCTTAATTATTTATAGATCATTGTCCTTTTTCCCTTTCTAGTGTCAGTGTGGATGTTTGGATTATTGTAGTCGATAGAACAGTTCTAGTAAGGTTGCCTCAGAGCAATGAAAGAGCCGGGGGATATCAGTTTATTGTGTGCGTGTTTGATCTCTGCATACAGAGCTTCTCCCACCATTATAAAGAAAAATAAAAAGGGGGTGAGGGGAAGGGGTGAAGGTTTACTTATACCAGGAAAACACGGCCTCTTTTTTGGACATAAACACAGAGAAATGACCGAATGAATGGAAGAAAATGGCGAAAGTCTTTTGTATTACTGCTGTTTAGGAGACAGTGAAAGAAGAGGGTTACAATATTAGAAGCCTAAATCACATGAGAAATACATTACAACTGTGCCATTCTCTACTTCCATTACAGTCATGGAGCTCTATAGTAACTTCATATTGTCCTGTATTTACAGAGACATCATGATTTTTAGTCTGTGTTGGAGAGTTAAGAAATCACTACAAAGGAGCAAGCATCAGAAATTAATGAAGAACATGCATAAACCTGACAAAATAAATAGATGCTTAACTACAATTTGGTGAGAGCTTGGGGACATATTAAGGGAGACTTGGGAGCAACCCATCAGCAGGAAAGGCTTCAAGCATGTGGTGACTTTGCACTGAAACAAGCACCAAAATTCCTAATGGTGTCAAGAGCAAGAGGATTATTTTGTCAGTTTAACTGACTGTGCACTATCTCCTCAGAAAGAACCAGCACAAGAACAGCATTAGGGACAGCACCAGAGCAGTATAGATGAGCACAAGGATGGAAAATGGGATGTGGGAAAGCTGAATAGTCAAGTTTGTGGCAGTCCCATAGTTCTCTTCTGCAGGTGAGCAGACAGAGTTGACAGCTAGAGGAAAAGGCATCTGGAGCTCAGTGGAGGTAGTAGATGGGGTAGGAAATCTCCATTCTCAGGTATGCTGTTCTGTTTCTTGCCACACTTTCCTCCCTATTTTTGGTGTCTTACCAAAAATAGAGATGGAATCCACAAGCGAGACAAGGTCAATTGGGTTGGGCCAATTTTTGACCCGAACTATATTCCTGTGCAATTGGGACACAGTGTGCAGCCTAACCCCTTGTCCACACACATTTACCACATCTTCCCCCCTCAGCCACACGATCCATCTTTTCAGAACAGTAACACGTTTCCACGACTTCGATCAGCCTGGCCTAGTCCCATCTTTTCCCTTCGAGGTCCAGCTTGTCTCTTTTGTTCTCTGTCTTGTTCAAGAACAAAGGAGTTAAAACCAAGCCCAAATCACGATACCTTACACCAGTGCATCAGGGAGGGTGGGTCGAGGAGTGAGGTTTTTGGGAGCCTGTTCTACACTCATGCTTCCCTCGAGCAAGCACAGGCTGTGGGCTGTGTCCCCAGGACTGCAGTGGGTTCCAGCTGCCCTTCCAGCCCCTCCATGGCACTCCTGCTCCAGCCGGAGCAGAGACAGGAGCTGGCTTGCAGCTGCAGCACACCTTCAGATGACAGCACTCCAGAAACTTTTGGAAATATCAATGAGAATGTTGGGGAACAGTAGCAATTACTCAATGAAGCTTACAATGGATCTTCCTCCATTTAATGAGTGAAAGAAATTAAGTCCATCTAACGTTGCTCATATTTGTTATCCAATGCTTCTTCTGCACCCTCATATCCATATAAAGTCTATTTCTTAAATGAAAACATCATATTTGTCCATCAAAAAGGAAAAATGCAACAAGAAGGGTCCTCTCTAGAAGAGTCTGTATCCTAAAAATCTTGCCACATCCTCAAAGGAAAAAGAAATTAAGTAACAGGAGTTAACAAGCAGGTGTTTTTTTCTTTCAGCAAAGGTCAGCAATCCCACAGCAGGAAATTAATCCCAATTAGTAATGATATTTTGTCTTGATATATCATGACACTTTTGATTTACTGTGTTTCCAGGATGCAGGCAGCAAATGTTAATGATTCAGTTTGCTGGGAATTTATACTCCTGCTCATTTCCCATTTGCTGATCTGTTGCAGCTCGTCAAGTCTTGGCTGCTTCAACTAACGAACTGACGGCCTCGCAGGAATAATGGTGTGTTCTGCAAGCTTCATTTTTTTTTTTCATGCCATCTGCAAAAATGCAGGTTCCCTCTGAAAAAAAAATATTCCTGGCAGCCAGAAAGGAGTGATTATGATCATATAAATGTCACTTGTAATTTGTGTTTCAGTTGTTTAATAGTGTTACTACTAAATGATGGTTTCTGTAGAGAACAAAACTAATTGCAGTAAATTCAGCATTTTTAGGTGAAATTAATGAAAGGAAGCATACCTAGTTTTGTTCATTTCTTTGAAATATTCTAATGGAAATGATGTATTTTTACATCATGATTTATCTGCCCAGCTGGTGTAGTTTGAATTAGAGCTATACAGAATGTTTCTCTGGAGGCTTGTGCAGGCAGTAAACATCACTTTTCTCACACACAGTAAAAGCAAACCCCATGCAGACCCGTTACAAATGTTGCACCAAATGTGTGGGGAAATCTTCAAAACTTATAGCAATAAGAGTTTTATGACATATTATTCTGTGAAATGGTTTGTTACCTAATTGCTGTTTACAGAGAAAGTTTGATAAACACCTTGCTGAACCTATTAAAAGAAAGGTCATTGCAATTTTCACGTACACTCTACACCATGCTATGCTTGCATTTAAGCAATGTTCAAATCAGCAATAACAATGAAATTTAGGCACCTATTATCCCTGAAAAAGTATTTTAAGTGAAACAGAATTTCTCCAAGAATGTGATGTCACAAAAAGACCAGATCTTTTACTACTGCAGAAAAACTCAGTTCTTAGAGGTTACACCAGTACAAAACCTGCCCTGAGCTCCAGAAGTAGCTTCCAGTCTTTCTTGAAGTCTAAATTGTTTATTTGGGTATTACACAAATTTTACCTCAAAGCACAACTAGGGAGGCACTTTTCCAAATGTTTTAATGACATTTCTATTTAATAAATTAAGAAGCCTTTAAACTGTTAAAACGAATTCCTTCACATGTTAACAAATATGATGGGAACTTTTTATGGAGTGTAAATCAAAAGTAATATCTAAATCAAAAGGAGAGTCTTCTTAAAGTTTACCTAAAGGAGGAAGGCAAAAAACAGCTGAAAACCTTTTTTTCTCTCTTCTCAAATAAATAAGAAAAGAGTTTCCCTGAATTTGGCCAAAACCAATACAGCGTTGCTGCACTGCTGTAAACAACTAATTACAGAGCACTATTCTGCACTGTCCATGCCCAGAGCCCAAACACCAGTTTGTCTGCATCAGGCAAAGCAGCTGCTGGTTAATGGTGCACAGAGCTCCTGTGGCCCTGCAGTGAGACTTGGCTGGAGGCTCTCTGGCTTTAAGGAGAGGTTCTTTACCTCCCTACCTCACCTTGCTAGCACAGGCAGGAAATATCAAAAACACTGCTCCAAAGCCAGCTTTAAACCTCTGCAGTGTGGCACTGACACACCAAGACAGTGCCAAAAGTCTAAACAATAGCTACAAGTAATTGAAGCCATCAATTCCCAGCTTGAGCTGCTGGGATCCCCCCAGCAAGTGGGCTGACATGTTCAAAGTGAGCAACATCCAGGGAAAGGGGCAAAGCTTCAGAAAAAGGGTACCTGCAATTACAGTTTTGCTATGACTACGTTACTGAAGACTGATGAGCTGTGAAGAAAAAAGTCTGAAAAAGATTCACTTGGTATGCCTTGGGAGGATGGTTTCCAACCTTCTCCATATAATGCTGTACCTGACAAAGCCCTGGATAGCACCTGGTGCCCTCCAAGCAGCTGTACTCACATTAATCCACAGAGGAGGCTGAGCTCTGCAAATCCTGAACCAAGGTCTGCATTGAGCTTCCTTCCTCCCTTCCCACAACAGAATTTCAGGCAATGTCAAACCACTCCAGTACAGTTTCTGCTAAGGCAGCCACTATTAGATTGTTCCAAACAACGTGTTCAGTCTCAGCACAGGGCTGGAGAAAGGACTGCTGTGTGCACACGTGTCAAGATGTTTTTAACCATGCAGGAGAGAATTGGGGCTGGTTTGTCAGTCCCACGCAGAATGAGGACAGAGGTCTGTCATTAAAAGAGAAGGAACACAAGATATTAAGCAACATGCACCATTGAGGAAACATTTCCATTGAAATTATTACTACAAGGCCATTCCTTCCATCAGCACAAACAGGAAGCTCAAGATCCTATTATGCCTCAAGACAGTATATATGAAATATGCTATATTGCTTATGCAAGTACTGTTAAAATCTCTGCAAAGGGACCATGGGATGGCAGTAGTTAACACATTTTGAAAATATTCCCTCCTTTTTTTCCACTTGCTGAAAACCAGTCTGGAGCTAGTCAAAACCAAGACCAATTATAGAATATGGTTCTCTTTCAGGACATTGCTCCCTTTACCACTTCCCCCTTAAAAAAAAAAACAAACAGAAAACCAAAAATGGAAGCAAAGAACTATTTTTGTATGCAAGTATTCCAGGTTTCCATGTTTAGAAGCTAAGCAAAAATAAAAATATGTAACTTTTGAAACTCCAGCTGTAAATATAAAAAAGTTACAAACAAAGAGACTATATAGACTTTGGTAGACACTGGATCTAAAGAAGTCATTAATGAGTGGGAAAAAACCCCAACATCACCCCATCACCAAAAGACCAACAGGTCTCTGATGATTATTTTTTCTTGGAATACTAATTTAAGGAAAGAAAAAATAAGTCAGAACATAAAATATATTCCTTTAAACCATGTATATTACCATTTAGACATCCCCACAAATATTTTTTCTAACTTGCAAAGAAATGTAAAATAAAATGCGGGTTCTGTAATTTCTATATTGTGAAATAACAAGCTACTAATATGCCTTATACTCTCTGCCTTTGAAGAGAAAATTCAATTCAATTTTCAGTGTAAAATGTTTAAAACAATCTAATGGAAATAACAACTTAGGAGTGTGAAATACCCTTTAAAACAATTTAAATTAAATATCACTGTCCTTCCTTCAAGGCATTACCTTTAATTGATTTAATCTTAAGTTGTTTCTTCCTAGCACAGTAATTGCCATTGATTCCAATTAATATTCAGCTGGCCTTTCTCTATAAATAATTACTGGCCAATTTATTTCTTTCAGATCAGACCTTCTTGCTGTGACCATTATTTGTGGTTCTGAGATAGAGCTTTTTAAGTGCAGAACACCTGAATCCCAAACCTGGCTTAGACTTCAGCCACAGCAACACCTAAGAGCTTTATGGGCCCACCCCGTGGTGTGACACAAAGGTCTGAGCCAGGTGACAACTGCAGCCCTCCTGAGCAGTGAATCCAGAGCAGAATTCCTGTGCCAAGCACAGGACAGAGCAGAAATGATCTTTGAGGGGAGGAGTTTCTCTAAATCCTTCCCTGTCTGCTCAAAGAAAGGCAGGCCTTAGATAGGCTCTGTAGGAGTTCTATTACTCCCACACAACTCTCCCCTGATAGGGAAGGATTGTCTTTTAAGTCCTTGTTAAGTAAAAAATGAACTGGACTCACGGTGGCTCTCATTCTCCAGGTTGTTTATTATTTCCTTATCAGCAATTTCTGCACACCAGGCTTTACACCAGCCTAGCGTGAAGGAGAAAGGACACCAAAAAGCCTCCAACACACAGAATCAAGGTTCATCTTAAAGATAATTCACCCAATTATCACCACGAACATGCATTGTTTATACTTTTCTACCAATTACTAACTTCTATCCACGTAACACTGCACTGAGGCAAGTTCTGACCAATGGTGCTGTGTCCCAAACACTGCAGGATATGGACCAGATGAAGAAGGAAGAAGCCTAAAAACCACAAGGATTCCCCATCTTGTCTTTATTTACTTAGCATTCTAACAAACCCAAAAATCTACCTTTATCACCCTGTGATAAATTACATATTATACTACTACCTAATTTACTTTCCTGATAATTCTGTCTCATCCCCAAGCCTAGGAAGCCCTTTCCATGGACAAAGGTTAAAAGCACCATTTGTCAGAGGATTTGGATCCTTTAAAACATGCAGGGAAATATTCTCTGCATTCTGGATTCCAACAAGGTTCTGGTGTCAAATTGGCATTCTAAGCCCTGAACCTTCTTGGCACGCCAGCACATAAACCAGCCTGTTGAAAAAGACTGAGAAGGAGTCAGGGAAGGATTTCCTTCTCCATTCCATGGCTCTGTGGTTAGAGCCCTTGCCAGGACGTGGTTTCAACCTGAAGGGACCCCAGACTGTGTCTATCCAAGTGGATAGGACACACTTTAGCTTTTGCATCTCCGTAGTCTCAGGGAGCCTCCTCAGTTCTTCACACACCATCCTGGCCAAATGTCATAAAATCTGAATAATCAGTGGAGTGTATTCTCCTTCTCTGCAAAATGAATTCCCATATAAACCAGTCCTTCTGCCAGTCATGTACAGGGAGATACCTCAAAACTCCTTTCTGAAGCACTACAAGATGCCAAGCTCATCTGGCCTGCTGCTCAGAGGAAATGGTGCTTCTGCTTTCTTGGATCTTCACTGTATGTGCGCAGGGTTGATAAAGTATTTAGAATTAGCCACAGAAATTATTACACATTTGGAACTTGAGCAGTTGGAGCACACAGGATTGAGCTGCTTCCAACATACTCTGCATTTCTACTCCTGCCCATAAAAGCTGTTTTATTGCTAACATTTCAGTGTTTTTCTCCCTTACTCTCTTCTTACTCATCCTGTGACCCCAAATTTCTTATGTATCCTGGCAGGCAGCTCTCATATTCTAGCTATTAATTTAGTACTTTTGCCATTGCTATTAATTTTTCAATATTTTATCCAATTCTTGCATTTCAGTAAAATGGAGTCAACGCTCCTGGTTTAGATCATTCTGTTGTTTCTGAAACCCTCAATAAGGCACATTAAAAGAACACACAAAAATTCCAAACAAAAAACAACACATTTGTTTGCACTATGAAACGCTGATTTTGGACACATTATTTTAAAAAAGATAAAATCTTAAAATGCACTGCACTGATTAGTGGTGCTGTAATGTGAATACATTGTCTTTCTTGTAATGTTACCCAGCAAAGCCCTTCTGAATGTTCAGATTGAAGGCATAAGCCTTGTCAACTTTAAGTTTTTTGCTATGTTTACTGATGTCTTTTGCATTTGTCCTAAGAAGGACAAGATCAGTATCTTTTAAAAGAGGTTATGAGTCGAAAAACAAAATAAAATCAAACCAACCTGGATAAAATTACTTCAGCCCTACTGCTAAGCAACAAGTAGAGAACTTGGAGGCTGTTTTCTGAAATCCTGGTGCTACCAAATGATCTGAGCTTTGTCATAAAGAGCAGCAGGATTCCTCTTCACTTGCTCCATGCAATTTAATAGATTCTGAATACACAAATATGTAATATCATAAATGAAAAAAGCCTCTTTTTCTTGTGCTCTTACTGACTCCAGAATATTAAAACATCTAATATAACTTCTGGCAATATGTATAATATGCAGTACAGTTATAATGGCCATAGATAACTAACTTGGTTTGAGTACTGTGAGAAAAAGTTCTGCTATCAGCTGGGATTTCATAGTGCCTGGATTATAAAGTGTCATAGTCCAGGTGCAGGGACAGTACACAGCCAGACTCTGTTGTGCTACATTAATAAACAGTCACATTTCTTTACCTCAACTTCAGTTCAGCTGAAGTCCTCATTAGTTTTCTCTCCAGGCAGTAATTCTTATTCCAACCTCAGACTAACACAGGATTCTCATTTCTATTTCTGCTGTGTGACCTTTGTCACTCTTGGCCAAGCCCATCAACATGGACATCCTGATGCCCTTACTGCCAGGGCCCAGCTTTCTGTCAGGTTTGCAAAGGGCAAGTGCTTTACATGGAATTTTATGAGATATGGCATCAAGGAAATTTCAGATCCACAAATGAAGGAGTGAATACTTCTTTTTAGCCCTCTAGAATTCTGCAACAAGAAACACTTAAATCCAATCTATCAGCAGCACTTACATCTACAGAAACCAAGCAGTTCCAATCATATTTCATAACTACAACATATCTATTATTTCAGCTCATAAATTCAGGTTGAAAGGCCATATCCAATACGAGAAATTCTAGTCTGATGACAGGTCCATCTAGCTAGAAAATGCACCTTCAAATTGACAGGTCACTTGTCACCCAAAAAAAGATAATCAGATCAGGAAAAAAGATTCACTGCCTGCAGTGATGCACTAGAAAGAAAATGCCCAAGGATGTCTCAATTTTTAGCCACAAGGGAGAAGAGAAAAATTCCTTTCCTAATAATGTTCTCTCATGTTATTTTCCATCTGATGTATGTAAATTCATTACATTTTCCCAGGATTTGGCTTGTGGCACTACTGAGGAAAGGGAAAACAGAGATCACTATCAGAGGCAGAAGGAGTAACTAACTTTTATTTCAGTCACACATCCTCTAAACCACTGATGTTGGATTTTCTTTCAGTGTACCTTAATCAAACTGACCAATTTTTGAGATTACAGCCATAGTATGGGACAGAACTACAACTTGGAAAATAAATGGAATCAATAGAGACAGCAGAAGTTGAACAAATCAGAGCTTTCCCTGTAAAGAAAAAAAAAAAAAAAATCACACATGCATTTGCATGTGCTTCAGCTCTCCCTCTGAAAGCTGTCACTTAGGAAGAAACAGCTGTGACATGAACTGGGCACTTCTGTGCCCAAGCCTACTGCAGGCTATAAAGTGTTTTTCATGGTTCTGTACAACATTTTTCCCTGATAAAGAGGAAGAATGTACATAAAATCAGTCATGATTTGCAAAATTCTCAGGTCTTTCACAGATTTCAACCAGCTGGGCTCAAAGTCTTTTTACAATATTTCTTTTGTGAGCAAGATTCTAATGAAAATAGGGAACCAAAGTATCTGCAGGTTGTGTACCAGAAATATTCCATTTCCCAGCCAATTGCTCCAGCACCTGCTGAGCCTGTGGGTGGACAACTCATTGTTAATACCTGCAATTATTTAATTGTGTGAACACTCACATCTTCATTTTTGATTCTCAGGAGTGCTAATTCTTAACAAAAGGCATAAAGTGAGCTATAATGATACTTCTTAATAGCAAAACAAATGAAATAGGTGGGATTCTAGGAAACCTAAGATATCCAAGCACAATGAAATTCTATTTCAAAATAGAAAGGTAGAAAGGCAACAGTGCCAGGGTCAGAACATTGCTTGCTACGAAATACATTCAGCTTATTTATATAAAATAATTTCATCCCCTCCTCTCCTACCCCCAAAATAACTGATGCAAGCAAACACGAATATGAAATAAAATGATGTGATTCTTTGGAGTCATTTCAGGAAATTGCAAATGTTTCTGAAATGAAAAATCCTTACAAAGTCAATCAGCCGTTGCTGGGAGGTCAGCAGGGAGCTGTGCTGTGTCAGCCTATTTGCTCAGTGGTGCCAGGAGATGCAATAATGAGCTGATAGACCAGGTTTAATCACAAGGATCTTTATTAAAAAAAAAAAAGCAAAACAAAACCAAAAATTAAACTCCACAAAATGACAACAAAAAACCATAAAAATCTTCCTAACAACAACAAAAATCATACTTATTTCAGAATTATGAAAGCTTGTCTCAGATATTTTCCCATTGGAAAATTAGGCTGAGCAATGAATCCATGTCAACCCTCTCCTCTGTTTTATATTCCATATTATTGCATTAAAATTCTTGCTCATGCTCTTCTAGATCAAATGTAAATCTACCACTGAATCAAGAAAGCAAGAAAAGGCACCAAATCCGCCTTTTTTTTCAAATGTGTAGAGTGTATTCAAACTACACTTATTAGTTTCCAAATTTCAGAAGTTTTGAGATATAGTATGCCCTCATTTAAACTGCTTTCAGATCTGAGTAAGAACAGATTCACAATTTGTTTGCTTTCAGGTACACAAAGGGCTAAATAATAATTCCAGGGGAAGAAAACCCAACAAAACTTTTCTGAAAGCAAAAGAGAACAGCGCTTGAAACAACATGGATGTAGAGACAAGTATAGAAAAACGTGAGAGAAGGAAAAAAGAAAAAGCATTACTGAAAAGCAAACATAGCCGAAAATAGGTAAGATCCATTAGAAAATGATGTCTGACTCATCACAAAAGGTAATGTGTAGAAATCTGACCAGAGATTGCCCTGAGTTTAAATTAGGAATCCTTTGAAGCAATAGAGAAGCAAAGAACAGAGTGAACCTTGTCATCTAACTTACTCACACTTCTACAAATTCCCATTAAAAACACTTTTGCTAATACCTTTGACAGTGATTGAGTGACCTAAATCACTCACTCCTGACAATCAGTAAACATGACTTGGACCTCATTCCATCATGGTCTGTGATGGAAAAACTTCGGAACTAGGGAGAGGAAAATCTAGAAAAATATGATTTTCTTGTAAGACATAAGCAAAAAGGGCATAAGAGCATCTGAAAACTTGATGAAAATCTAATAGAAGAAGAAAGCTCTTCCCTCCAGTATTTTCACAGCTCTAAGTGAAATGGCAGCTATGGAACATCCAGCTAGCACACCAAGTTCTTCCAGGCATCTCCTGGCAGCATTACTAAAGAGGAAAGAGTTAATTCCAAGAACATGACCATCTAATCACTGCTTTTGGAGAAGTTATCCTAATTTCAGAACAATGTAGTTTCATGGATCTTGCAATTTATTTTCATACACCCACGAATAATATCTAATATGAGAAATCATTAAACAGATAAATTGACTGATTGTTCTTTTCTTTACTTGAGTAACTTTGCTTGCTTAAAAATTCACCATTACAAGCACTTTAGGAACAGAGGTCCTCGGAATCAAATTGAATTTTCAATCGTGTTAGAAATTTGAAGAGCCAAAGTCATTCAATCAGGCAAAAGAACACACAAGTGACTAAGGCAGCTATCAAATGCACATCATTTAAGAAAATAAGTAAAAAGGTTAAAATAAATATAAAATGCAGATCAGTTTGGAAATTAAAAACAATCAAACTTTACAATGATATATGGATAAAAAAAAACTAGGGATAGAAATAACAGCAGAATAACAGGTCTCCAATTCCTTTTACTCACTCCTTACTGTAAAAGCTTGTGAGTAAAATGAATACTTCTAGGAAGCAAGCATTTCTCACCATGGTTAAAGGGCTCCTTTATCATCTGAAATGAGATCAAGAATGGCCTCAACTGACTGATACAAATGCTTTACCTCTTCAGGAAATATCTGTTCTCAGTTTCTGCATGTAGATTCCTTTCACTATAGCATTTACAAAGCTCACAAATAAATAATTTATTTTCTTGTAGCAACAGGCAAGTTCAACAAGTACCAAGAAAGCAGACAGGTGAGAATAAACAAAACCCTGGAATTTCCAAGTACACAGGACCAGACCACACATTTAAGATTCAATCATAATACTGCTCAAAGGCCTGTGAGCATCAACCCTGTGAAGGGAACAGAACCTGGAGCTCAGCTTTGATAGTGTTAACAGGTTGGGTTTTTATTTTTTTCCTCTGTAACATATTTCAGTCCATGGACCACCCCTTGATTAGCAAGGTCCCTTTATGCATTTGAAATGAGACTGACTTACTCTTCATGTCCTACGCCAATTCTGAGATTTTTTTTTTAATACCCTACGAAGAAACATCATCTGTACTCTTATTTGAAATCTGCAAATAAAGATGACTGTCACCTGTCCAACCTTCTACTCTTAGCTGCTTCACATGGTTGCAGAGGCAGCTGTGGTAGGTCTGAAACAGAAGGCAGCAGGAAAGACAGAACACACAATGCCAGGCTTGACAGAGGGCAGAAAGAGATATCCAAGCTAAGTCCTGGAAGAATTAATTCTAGCTTCTTGTTATCTGTTGAACTTTGGAAATATCACTGAGTACTGAAAATCTAACAAAAACAAGAGACCTCACACTATTTTTCTTCAGTCTAAACAGAAGAAAGAATATGTCTTTTATGGGAAAGTTACTTGAAATGTTATACCTGTGGTGGTGGGAAGAGCACGTGAGAAACAGAAAAAAATGTTAGAGCCTACAATTGAACTTTCCTCTTTTGCTAGAGCCTTCATAGTCACACAGCCAAGCAGCTTGATCCTCAGTTCATGCAGATGAGGACCAGCTGCAAAACTCGCCTCTGACAAGGAGCTGGTGTAGTCTCCTCACTTTTACAGAAAGATGGTGACAAAGTTGGAGCCTGAGCAAGCTCCTGCAGGTGCTAAGGGGATGGATGCCAGTGCTTGCCTCCTTGCCAGAGCACCAGACCCTTCAGACTGGTGCTGCTGAGTTTCAGGGAGCCCTGGAAGGGACAGCCAAGCTACGGGGCAGGGTGACAGCACCGAGCCCGTGCAGGTGATTCCAGTCACACAGAGAGGCAGCACAAGGTCCCTGCATTTCACCTGAGCAAACCTAGTACTGGGGTATGGAGAGGCTGCCTGATGCTGCCTCTTAGTATGAGTACTGACACTATTTATTGAAGGCACAATTTTATTCTAACATTGTGATCATTATTACTAAAATGATAATTCTCCAAATTTTTACCTCTAAAGAAAATTTTCTCCCAATTTAACTGAAAAGAGGATTAAAGAAAATTAGCAACCTGTACAGTGCTTAGAACAGTAGTGAGATTTTCTTTTCTTTTTAACATGACACCCTGAGAAATCCACATGCAACTTGCCGATATAAACCCAGATGACACTCTTGGACACACAGGGGAAAAAAAAAAAAAAGAAAAATTATACTCTGAAATTTCTCATGATAAAAGTCTTCTATTCCTAACAACATTAATCCATTTTAAACCTGCTGATGTAACAGCCTACAAAAAGCTAATTCCTAGCAGGGTTGTTGTCAAGGTTAGGAGACTTTGGGTGCCTGGAAGTGACCTGGAAATAAACAGAAGTAAAGTGTGAAAACAGATTAGCAATGAGCATACAGGATGAAACTTACTGATAGGGAACATGGAATGATGGTAAGGAAGAGTGAAGAAAGCTTTCAAATTAAGAAAAAGATTTGAGAGCTTGAATCTTCTGCAAATATCTCTCATCCTCTCCTTGAGAGGGCGTAACTTTTAATTTTTTCCACCAAATCCCATTACTCTGCAGTTATCATGTTTGGAGCTCTCCCCAGGAGAAGGGGGAACAGGCATTTCACACTGTTGGTGCAATCCATTTCTGGGCAGACCTGTCAGCCACTGTAGTTTCTGGGATTCATGCCAGCAGGGATAAGTCTGCTTGTCAGTATAAATCCCATGTATACGTAGGCCATAAATTCATGCCAGCCTTTTTTTTTTGGTTTTGCCTTCCACCCGATTCCACAAAACTCCCCCATTAGCTAGTTTTCTTTTCCTTTTATATTGACTTGTCCTTGGAAACCACAAGAGTTTGTAAGTTCAGGGAAAGAGGAAGAAAAATACAGCATGAATTGGGACTGGTTTTGCAGATCCTGTGAGATTTGCTAAAGGTTCAGGAGGTTTGAAAACCCCCAAAGCCAACAAGAATCCCTCAGTCCTGCTCTGGAGGCAAAACTGGCAGAGCTGCATTTTATTGGGTGCTACCCTCACCTGGTGCAATTTTTTCTCCCTCAGCATTATCCAGAGGACTAAGGCAGTGGGTTTTGCTGCCAGAAGCTGGGTTTTGTACTTGCCACCCACACAGAGGAATCTGTTTGTGTATGGCATTTGTGCCGCGTTGTGTGACATATGTTTGGACGTCTCACTCCCAGAATGGGAATCTCTGGCAGTGGGGAGGAGGAGGCACAGCAGCCCAGAGCCTTCTGCTTTTGAGAGGAAGAGTTACTAAGCTCCAAATGGTTCCATTTTTGTGTTTCTGAGGAAAAGGATAAACAAGGGCAAAGTATAGAGGGGAGAGGCAGTGGTGAGTAGGAGGACTTTACGTATATGTGCCTGAATGCATGCATACATATCCATATATATATTCATTTATTTATATCCACACACAGAGCTATGAACAGGAGGCCAGTCTCAGGAATCCAAAGATTTCCCCACCTCCTAAATGTTACAGAGGTAGAAATAAAAGAAAAATAAAAAACCTAAACAAAGAAAAAGCAATTGGACGAGAGATGGTTCAAAGGCAGAATCACTGCTGATTGCAGTAAAGTCACAGAAGTAGCTCTTTGCTTTCTCAGAGCCATTTTAGTTGCACCAACTTTTATTGTTTCTATTACAATCCAATGGATTGTAAGGGGGAAAAAAAAGAGTTTTCATAGAAAAATGAACAGCAATTTTTTCCCATGAAAACAGTTAAACAACTATTTTTGAGTTGTTTCAAATAAATGCATCTTTGGTCCTTTCATTACAGCACTTAAAGGAAAAGGTAAATGTTATTGAAGGTGGTTTACACAATGCACAACCCTCCCGGAGCACTTCTGGCACAAGGCCCAGTGGCATAAACACATACAAACACATTTAATGGTATTACTCTGAATCACTCTTCCAGCACAACTATTTATATCTGCAAGGGTTCACAGGGTGACAAAGATCACTTTGTTCCCCACACCAACAAAATCTAAAAAAAACTCACCTGATTTACAGACCTCTCCTTTGATCTTTTCCTGCCTTACATGGTCACTTAATCTATAAATATAACAGAGTTTTGAAGATATATCAAAGATTTATGTTTCACCAAACCTGCAATAACAGCAGTGTTTGAAGCCCTTTCATAATTGGAATTGCCCTCTGTAGGAGCTCTCCTCTTATGTTAATCAAATTTTGTACTAAAAGATTTTCTCAAAATATCCATTAAAACACCAGATTATTATATTTTTAACAAATATCTTATTTTGATGTTCTTTTCACAGAAACGAAGGGGTTCTTTTAAATCCACCCAGAATTACCACCAAAAGACTGGATGTGAAATCACAGCATAGGCTTTGTGGTAATATTCTTCCCACTCCTGCTATTTAACTCCCATGCAGCTACAAAGACATATAGGAAAAAAGAGGTGGATAAACTAAAGGTTTGAGAAGGATTACCAGAGAGAACCCAGGACTCTGTCAAACTTCTAGTAAATGGCAATTACACTTCTGTAAGGAAGGCAGGGGAAAGGGGCTTTGTCATGGGTACAAGGCACAAGAATAAGCAGAGAGCAAGAACATATAATGGAAGTTTTCAGTGGCAGGGAACACCACTGCTGAAGCTGGGAAAAACAACTTCAACCTGTGTCTTGAGGTCAGCATTGAAAATCTTCAGAGAACAACCTGTTAGGGCAGAGGGGCTTGTGCTGAAAATCAGGTGGTGGCAAAGCTTCCTGCCATTCCTCTGCACATGATGAACAAGGCAGTAGGGCAGCTGAGAAGGTGGAGAAATGATCAAGTTCTTGGTCAAGATAGCTTTATTCACTGAAGTTCTACCCACCATTGTTTCACAAAATGACTTTGTCATGTGAAGGGGAAAGAGGGGACTTTAGGAGCAAGGTCAGAGCACACATCTGTGCATGCCTGGAATTCACAGAACTCAAAAAAATGAGGACAGGTATACTGAAGAAAATAAGGGGAAAGGAAAATGGGACTTAACTTCAAAGGAGAGGAAAACAGAACAGTTACGCCTGGTTCATGACACCGGTGGCAAACTATGGCATCCTGGTGGAAAATTTGTTTACTTAATAAACTTGCTCCATCATCCCTTCCTGTACCCACCACTCTGCTTCTTAGTCTCTCAAATCCCTCTATCCAGGGATTCTGCCTCTTCCATTTCCTCTCTGCAGTATACTTAAAATTCTCTCTCTGTATTTTCTCTCCCTCTCTTCCTCACCTTAACATGGACCATTTTCTACTACAGCTTTTTCACTGCAATCACATAAAAACATGGGAAGATGTTATTGTTTCAAGTGTTTTGTTCACCAAAGCATCTTCCAGCCAACTGCAGTTCCCTGGACTAGGTAGTGAGGGCTGTGTACCTTAATGCAGTGCTAAAATTTATTCTGCTACTCCACAGATCATGGATAGGAGAGCATCTCAGATGCTTTTTTTACCATGTTTTACATCAATACTTTTTCTGCTTAAAATTCTACTCCAGGATTTTTACTTTTTTTTTCCTCCAATCCAGCTGTAGCACTGGATTGTGCCATTATCATTCTCAGATTTGCACGCTCTCCATTTGCAAATGAGCATTTCAAATGAGTGGGAGGTATGTTAGGTAGGGTGAGGACAATATCTTCCTTCCTATTCAAGAGCTTGCCAACAGAAGCATATGTAGGCTGGGCTGCTTCCAAAAGTCTCTCGAGCATATGGAACACCCGTTTACGCTGCACTCAGCCCTCCCGCTCGATTTGGTGCTCTGGCAGAGCTCCCACCACAGGCACCTCGTCTCACAGTGAAAATTCATTCTGCCATTATGGCTATTAGTCAAAGCTGCCATTACTCACACATACCAGGACTTTATTTTTGTTCTAAGATGAGTGGTGCAGGGAGTTGTAGACATCAAAGTTAAAATTACAAAGTACAACGAATGAGTGTTTTCATTACTTTTCATTTTCTGATGATGCTGACAACACTAAGTTCAACTTTGCTGAAGTAAACAAAGCCAAGAGGCAACTATGGACATGAAGATCACTCCAGGCAGGTGTTAGTATTTTGAAAGTGAAATGCAAACTGATCTATTTCAAAGCCTTTAGTAAATGAAGCTAAATGCTTCTCAATGATATCAGCCTTGGAGAAGGACAAGGCACAATTGGCAGATTGGAGAATGTACCAATCTGCCTGAAACTGTCATCCAGCATTATTTTCTGGAGTGACCTTGAAGTCAGTATTTTCCTTAGCTAGGAGGGAGCCAATGCCAGGGTGTGAGGTGGGGCCATTCATACCTGAAAAACACTTTTTTAATTGGCTTTTCACTTCATGATTGTTCAGTCTCTTTTGATGACTCCCAAAATATAAAGTGTTGACAAAGATTACTCCAGGGTTGAATTTAATCCCACAATTTTGTCTCAGCACAGTGAAGTCCCTATCTCAGTTATTGCAAATGAGCATTCCAGCATGAAATCAGGCCGTACTGATGTACTCCAAATGAGAATCTGCAGCAGCCTGCTTCACACAGTTCCACACACTGAAGAGTAGCCCATTAAGTTTAAAGAAAGAATGTCTCTAAAAAAAAAAAATATCAAGGTACCACCAACCGCACTTATTTTTTTCCTGAAAAAATCTTAAACTTGTAGCTTGCCAGGGCTCAGGAAGGGCATCAGCTCACTATACCCTGGCCTGTGTGTTACAGAAAGCATCCTAAAGTTTGAGATGTTTTAAGACACAGAAACTCTTTTCAAAGTGCAGGTTATACCAAACTATATTCAAGTGGGAAATGCTGGTGAAGAACATTTCCCAAGACTCAGGACTATGCCCACTCCAGCTTCCAAAGATGTTGGATGTGTTTGCTATTGGTTCCTGTTTTCTTATAACTTCTTGTTTTGTAGGCTTTTTCCATGGTCTTTATTTTGCCCTCTTCTGGTCCTCTAAAACAAGCAGTCCTGAGCTCAAATACATTTTCCTTTCAATTATTCCAATGCAGAAGGTGTTAATGGCAAAGGTTATATTTTCTGAATTGAAGGAAACTACCTGACTGCTTTGGCCTTCGCTCTCATGGCCCTAAAACCTGGTAAGGAAAAAAGAATTAACATGAAAACACAACAGATAGAAATAACCTGGATTTGTGTAAGGGCAGCACTGCAGCATCCTTACTGCTTTTGCTCAGTATATTTTCACTGTTACCCTGTCACATGAGTGACTCTGTGTTCCCAGTATCTCTTTTCTTTCCCTAATTACATGGAAATCTTGAGATTGCAAATGTCCAACTTTGCCTTCTATTACGTTCTCTGTCTCGCTTGTTTTTTTTGATAAACTTGAAGTACGAAAGGTTTTAGAAGTTCATGAATAAAATAGCATTTTGTACTCTCAAAGCTCTACTCCTAAGAGGTTTACAAGATCTTTCAAAAACATTAATGAATTAAGACTTATAAGACTGTGAGTGCTGAAGTGTGATCCCGTCCTTCAGTTAGGAGATAAGAGCTTGGAGAAATAGCTCGCTGTACTTTCCAGTGTGTCTTTGGCAAATCATTCAGTAGCAGGCCCAAAAAGATACAGAAGCAATTAATTCCCCACTGGAACATATGGTACGTTAGACACCAAAACAGGAGCTCAGTGTGAAGCAAGGCTGCAGATCTCAGACCACTCATGCATAAAAGGCAAAATTCCAAAAGCTGTGGGTAATGGGAACAAATACATTAAGAAGTAAGAGACACTAGGGCACACATAGGTTCCCACCACCAAAAGCAAAGACATAAATAATATCCCATTCATATAGGCAGAAGCAATACCCAGAGGATCAAGTGACTTGTCATTTCACTGAAGTTTGGAGAGATTTGTTTTGGAAAAACACAGTAGCCTTCTGCTTCCTTATCAGGTGCTGATGTGTATGCTATCTCTATAACTAATGATCTCTAACATTTCTTATACACCAACCAACTGCATATATTTGCCATCTAGAAGTGGCAGAAGAAGAGGTGAAACTAGTTCTGGCAAATGGAGTACCGGTATTCAAACACATTCCAGCTGTTCCCTATGAAATGCTAACAGTTTCTCTGGCAGGAAGTCTTCTTAGTCAAGAGAGTAAGCCAGGAGATAAGGATTGTGTGGCTGTATATGCCACCAACTCCACATCTGAGCCACTTTTGGTGGCTGCAGAAAGAAAAGGGAAGGGTAGAGGACCAGTAAAAGGAGAACCAATTCTGACCCTGAAAATTTCTGAAAATGGGCTGTGCTTGCTGCTCTCCAAGCTCCTATCACAGTGAGACATCTATGAACTATGGAGAATAAGCAACACATCTGATACAAACAAAAGAAAAGGAGCAGAAAATTGAGATGCCAAAGCTGTGTGGGCTGCCTGTTTGGGTTGATGATGATGATAAGATGGTTTCTTTGAAATGCTTTCTTTTGCTACGTTACAAGAAGATTTGTTCCATATGTGTCCAACTGGAACTTTAACACTCCCCACTCACCGTCTGCAGAAGCAAATTGAGTTATTTCTCATTTTATCTCTGCTGTATTTTATGTTAAGGGTGTTACATGTGAGCACAATTGATGCAGCTTTTGCCAAGGCAGTAAAAGGCATATTTAAAAGCTGTGCTTATTATTGGATTTTTGTGCAATACAGATAAGGAGAACACAGGTGACAGGAAAATGCTGCATTAGTCTGGTGCTTGTGCCAGGTTTCTCTAGACATGTTATAGGTAAAGCACAAGGCCCCGAGTCTGCTGTCATCTTGTTTTATATTAGTCTTGAATTTTTCTCTATTAGCAACCTAGACTTTTTACTTAACACCATACAATATGTTTCAGAACACTGAAGGCAAAGCTTGAAGTTATGTGATAATCCATAGCTCCTGTTCCCATTCACACCTACAAACACACAGGCTCCTGGTTGCTAGAAGAGACATGTTTCAGGAGAAAGTGAGAAAGGAGAAAGTGAGCATGGCCTTTTCTGTCAGCTTTAGTCCTGGGACACTGCAGGAATGTACACAAATGTTAACTCCTTTGGCCTGCTGCCCCAACCTAGAACAGCTCCTCTGTCTGAAAACATGCTTTCTTCAGAGTCAGAGAAGCAAAACCTGGTTTTGTACTGCCAAGGCACTACTAAAAATCCTCTTCAGAATAAGCACTGTCATTTAAATTCCTCTGTTCTCTAGAGCTAAGAAATCAGAACACAAATCCACTCCATAACAGTATGCAATAATAGTCTACAGCAATACTTGTACAGTGATTTGCAAGGTATTAAGACAAATACTTTGATTTTCCAAGTGCTAGCTACTATGTCACAGCCTTATGGTCTAAAAGCTTTCTGAGCCTTTTTTTGTCCCATGGCCTGTGCTATTTTTCTTCTATATTTC
The DNA here is from genome assembly GCA_013397245.1 of Thryothorus ludovicianus. Taxonomy (NCBI): domain Eukaryota; kingdom Metazoa; phylum Chordata; class Aves; order Passeriformes; family Certhiidae; genus Thryothorus; species Thryothorus ludovicianus. The sequence continues at coordinate 65,123 of VZTB01016734.1, read as the reverse complement.
TACAGTTCTTAGCACAATGGGATCTAGTTGACTAACAAGAGCTTGCAGGTGCTACTGCAGTACAAATAGCAAGCAATGGTGAAGTGTGTACACAGATTAGATTTCTTGAACCTGTAAATATAACCTGTTCTGTACCAGAGCTAACCTGGGAGTCAATATCCAAAGAACAGTCCCACTGGACCTTCTACATTTTATCTGTTAGAGCATTTTATCCTTCAGCTGTGATCAGACCTTCATGGGAGTAAACTCCTAAATAAGTTCTAACTTCTTTTGATTTTTTTTTTTAAACTCTCACATTATAATTGCCATAATGTTCCCTAGTGCCTGCCATTTTGTGCTCTAATGATACTTCTCAAGTGATCAAAGGCACAGAGCTAAGTACACCCTCTGGGGAAAGAAATGTGTTTCCCAGCTTCCTGCACTGCACCTTTTAGTCCCCTGTTGTCTTTATTATTGAAATCAGCCATTAGAACTCTCTGCTGCTCTGAACATCATCTCACACGGTGGAATGGGATTTTCTTTTTTTTTTTAAGCTGCTCAAAAAAGCAAGAGAGTAATAATTTACTTACGAAAAGGCTGCAACTCCCACACCTGCCTGACAGATGTTTGTGTGGATGCATGGATTTCCACCTACCTGTAAACCACAACTGAGTCATTTTCCTACAGCCTCACGAAACAGGCACATGCTGCATGTGCACACGAGTGTGTGGGGGTGTGTCACGTGCATGTGTTGATGGAAAAACAAGGAATGCAGAGCAAAAGCACACAGGGTGTCACACTGCCCGTGGTCAGGGCTGCAGGCAATGGCAGCTGAACCAAGGATCCCCTGTAGAAGTTTTGTTACTCCCACATGACTCTCCCCGATAGGGAAGGATTGTCTTTTAAGTCCTTGTTAAGTAAAAAATGAACTGGACTCACAGTTGATCTCTTTCTCCTGTTGTTTATTCTTATCTACAATTTCTGCACACCAGGCTTTACACCAGCCTAGCACGAAGGAGAAAGCACACCAGAGCCTCCAACACACAGAATCAAGGTTCTCTTAAAGATAATTTACCCAATTATCACCACTAATGTACATTGTTTCTACTTTTCTAACAATTACTAACTAAACTCCTACCCATGTAACACTGCACTGCAGCAAATTCCAGCCAATGGTCCTGTGTCCCCAACACNAACACTGCAGAATATGGAGTAGGTGAAGAAGGAGGAAGAAGCCTAAAAACAACAAGGATCCTCCATCTTGTCTTCATCTACTTAACATTCTAATAAACCCAAAAATCTACATTTCTCACCCTGTGATAAATTACATATTATGCTACTATCTAATTTATATTCCTGAAAATTCTGCCTCATCCCAAAGCGTAGGAAGCCCTTTCCATGGACGAAAGTTAAAAGCAGTATTTGTCAGAGGGTTTGGATCCTCTAAAACACGCAGGGAAATATTCTCTGATTTCTGGATTCCAACAACCCCCATCACTCCAGGACTCTGCCAAGCCACTCCTCACAGCCCCAGGTGAATCCCTGCAGCTGAGGCATACAGCAAAGGCACTAAAGCACAGGCCCAGGTCTCAGTCTGCACAGATAATGTGGTTTCATTCATTTTAAGAGAGATGCAGATGCTCACTCCAGAGAAATACAAGCTAGACGTCTCTCTCTCCTACCATTTAACCAATAAGCCCCAGCTGAATTGGTTTACACACTAATTTTACAGCTTAGCCTTAGCTTGATATTTCATTCTGGGAGAACCTTATATAAGAATCTCATGGAAATCCCCTATTCAGCTGCAAACGTACTGGGACAGAGGTAACAGGGGAACTCAATCAAAGGGGGAGAAAAATCCACCTACACCACAGACAAAAAAATGCTAAAAACCACACCTGCACTTACAAAAACAAAGAGCCTCACATCAGGATCATTCTTCACAGATTATGAACTACTCACTGTAGATGCTGTTTTGTTCTGACTAATCCTTTGAAATATCTGAGCTGTGAATGTAAGGCAAATATACTTTTCATAGTCCATTAAAAAACAGCCTAAGGAGGCTAGTCTTAAAACACTAATTATTTTCTCCTGTGGAAACTGGGGAATAGCTGAATAACAGACTATTATACAACACCCTACACTAGCAAAGGTTCTCGATGAGACTGAAAAAATTATTATTCTTAATATGACTTCAGTACGTCTTCATTTGTCAAACTGATCACAAAAGTCAATAAATCAGAAAAGCTGTAGAATCTCTGTAAATATAAACTAAAAGCTGTAGCTCCTTCGACCCCAGGCACTTTGCATTACCAGAATTCCTGACAATAAATACAGGGCATGACAGCATCAGTTTGTAGCTTCCCTATGGACACTAGCAGAGCAATATGCAGCATGAAGACATTATTCAGCACCTGTGAGGAGAATTATTAGCTCGAAGGAAGGAATAGAAAAAATTAGACCAAAATGCACTTAAAGAGGATTAGGTAGGAGAGAGAACCTAGGGCACTTTGCAATCATAGGCTGGTAACCTTCATTAATCACAAGGGCAGAAATGCACAGCAGAAGATAAATTGTTCATTAAACCAAAACTTGGCCAAAATGTTAAATAATATATAACTACAGCACACTCAATACCAAACCAGCACAAGATGCATATGATTCTATAGGCCATTTGTGAGAAGATAAAAGAAAATGATGTCCCACTGGAGACTTCTGAAAATTAACGAGACTGTTGAGTATTCCCATAGCTGAGAGGGTTTTTTTTCTTTTTTTATTTTACAAGATGGATTGCAAATGTGCTTGAGCAAAATGCACAGTCATTTTTATCCTCTGCAGACTTAAACTCATCGGTGTGAGATGTGAGAAGATAAGCCAGGTTAGAGCCATGAACCTCCAATCAAAATGAGACAATGTATTTGAGCACTTGTGCATTTCCACAGCATTATAAATCTCCACAGTAATTCACTGCAGGTCTTTGCTGTTGTTTTCTCTCTTGTATTTCTGTGTAATTCATTATAAAAGCAATAAACTAGCCAAACAAAAAAAAAAAAAGCAATTTTCTTTAGCCTGTATTGCTGCAGCTGTTTACAACTACCATTATTTTTTTACCCATTTTGTCCTTTTCCTCTCAATAACTATACTCCATCCCCATTTTTAAGTAATACTTCCAATTAAACTGAAATCAGCTGGGCTTCTTGTTCTTCTGGTTGCTTCCTTATTTACATATCACCATTGATAACACTTCTAAAACAACTGTGGAAGGAGAGTTCCTTCAGTTTGTAAATACCTTATGTTAAAGCAGTCTGAGTGATGCTTTGAGGTTTTTGCTAAAGGACTTTAGGCATAGAAACAACAGATAAAATATAAACAACAACAATGCAGCCCCACCTTGCCAATATTCCTCACCCCTGACCCAGGAGGGTGATTTTCCATGGTACACTGAACACAGCACTAGCAGGGGCCAGCAAGGGTGCCAAGTGTTACATGGAAAGCAGTCCACAGGAAAATTGACTGATCCTCCAAAATCTCATTTCACTTAAACCACTCAGTAACAATCAACCGATAACAACCTTCAGTCATTACTGCTCTTGTCCCAGAGTTGAATAAGCAGCTGCTCCAAATCGGACTCTAAATCCACTTTCTAGTCAACAGATCAATTTGAGGTTCTCTACTGAAAGTGCACAGGATTAAAACACAGCAGACATAGTCAGCATTTGTTAGAAGATATGCAAGATAATTCTAGACAACACTGCTTTACAAGATGAAACTTTAAAAACAGAATGACAAAACGCTTGTCTCTACCCCAGCCAAGGGCACAGCCCACACAGAGGCACTCTGGGTAAGCTGTGGCCATGCTGGTAATGATTCCAATCACATCAAGGATGGGCCTTATAGTGAGGAATTTTATTTTTGTACAGCTTTTTAAAGCAAGCTTTGGTTTGTTTTTTTTTTACTAGGGATTTTAAACAAATTGCCTTATTATTGGGAAATTTTAACATTCTGTTCCCATCCCAGGAGTGAAGCTACAAATTAGCCACTGCTAAAACTCCAGACTTGCCTCCGGCTATCTCCTTATGAATGTAAATTTATTACAAGACCCAGTAAATCACAGCCTCTTTGGGTATCAGTAAACAAGATCTTATTTAGTGGCCTAATTGCTCAATAAGGAGTGAAGGAGAGGGATTAACCTGCCTGCTCCTCCTCAGTGCTGGGCAGATGGAGATTGCCAAGCATCCTGCAGCTCTGTGCAGACTGTCTCTGTACAGAATGCAAAGGGAGTGAGTGAAAATGCAGTGGGGTGGCTGCAGAGCACATAGGCTTTGAAATCAGGGGTACAAATGATTCCAAGCACTTGTGAAAGTCACAGGACCATTACAGATGCTTAAGGGGATATTGCACCAAAACCTGCAGAACTGATATTAAGAACAGACTTAATATTCAATGACCAAAGGACCCTCAAACAAAAAAGTATTATTTAAATTTCCCAGAGTATCCAAAACATCTGGATGTAGCTATCAGATATGGCACAAGACCCAGGGGAAATCCACACATCCCTGGGATGAAGCTGGAGGCCAAACACCTCCACCTAGGCTCAGAAAACACCACTGCAATCTTACATTTAGGCAACTGAATCTCATCAAGGAGCCTTGGAGAGACAGCGTGGCTCTCCATGCAGAGACATGAGGTTTGGTCTTGTCTGCAAGCTGTGCCTTGATGTGAAGGAAGCTCTTTATTGGCTTGCACATGGACCACAGGTGTCTGGACTAGAAAGTCAAAGGCAGCAGCATGCCTTGTTTGGCACTGGCAACAAAACCAGAAGCTCCTTTGTTTTCCAGGGGTACGTGTATTTTTCACACGTACTGGTGACCTTTTCTTCCCCTTCACTGGCCATAGAGTCAAATCTAAAGAGAAAAAGTTTGAAAGTTGGAACTGAATGATTGAATTGCAGTGGATGAGGAGGAACTGAGGAGTAAAAGTGACCTTCTTACTGACAATCCAAGAAATTGCCATATTTACTCAGCTCAGCAGAGCAAATGATGGCAAAGAGCAGAGCAGATCCTCTGCCAGAGCATAGCTGCATCACTCCACTGACTTCAATACACTTTAACATAATAGTTGTGTAGCTGGCCTCTAATGAGTTGCAGCCACATTACTCCACTAAGGATCTTTACCTAGAGAAAGAGACTAAAACACCAACCAATTTAACAGACTTGGTTTCACTTGATCCTGATTTTGCTCCAGTGCAAATGCCTTCAAACATCCAAACCCACTGACAAGTGCAGTATCTTTTACACCACAGTATCAACACAGTTTTACAAACCATGAGACACTGAGACAGCAATGACAAGCACTGCAGATTTTCTGGTTTGCTGTAATGTATGGCACCTTCTCCCTGCAGAATGGTGTCCAGTCCAGCTGATCCCTCATTTTGGGGTGGCTGGAAGAATTGTTTGCAGTCCTTATGAAGTGTTCCATTAGCCCTAATATTTCGAAGTGATTAAAGGCTTTGTTTAAACATTGAGTTGCACTCATTTTTCAACTGAAACCCAACTTTTAAATGCCCAAATATTTCTTTCAAAACATTTCAGCTTTTCCATATGCTAATCAGTTTCTGGCTTAAACTATTCTCTGAATTCAACCTCAAACTGGTAAGAATTTGATTTCCTCAATATTCAACTACCTGCGAATTTACTATTCATCAAGAAAAATTACTGCTTTGAATTTGTTACCAAGAAAACTACAGGGGAAGCATAACAGTCATAGGAATTGCATGGAGTAGGATTGAAAAGAAAGATTTATAAAAAAAGATATTAACAAACATAACACACATTAGTCCCCCTGGCATCAAGAAATAAGAGAGGGGAGAAAAAACCTACATGCAGAGTAGGTACAAGGCAGTCATCATTGCTAATTACAGCAAGAAAAAATAGTTCACACTAAATAAAAGAAGGACTTGCTAGGGAAATCAAAAGGTATGTAACACAAAGAATAGATTCTAGATAATAGCACCACTCTGAGAATTACAGTCATTTAATTTGTATGAAATCCTGGAAGATCCCAGCCTGGCCTCACTGGGAGAGATGCATCAGCAATTGCCAAGGGTACAGATGCAAAAAAATTAAATAATTGTAATTCATACTTCCTCTTCATTCTGAGAAACACAACCAGTAGACTAATTACTTGAATTTCACCTTTGCAGACTTTGGGTTTTCCTGTTCTGCTTCAGTAGACAGTGCCAATAGTAGCAGAAGCTCATTTCTAGAAGTCAAATACTTTTTGTAAGCACCTAAATATTTACAGGTAGTTGGAGCCTATGAAATGGTGAGGATGCTCAGTGTGCAGCTAGAAAGGCTGTAAACACATCCTATTCCAAATTATTTTGTCAATGATGGCAAGCAAAATGATGACCAACAGCAGCAAAGAATTATTTTGCTGAAGGTTTGGGTGGTCCTCGTTTCATCAAAACTCTGCCCCCCAAATCCTGCTTCCCGGTGATCCACTGCTACGGCAGGCAGTTTTAATTCATCCCTCCCACCCGACAGGAGGGTCACCAGGCTGCCAGAGCCACTCCACCTCCTGAGTCCATCCTGCAGCATTTTTCCCTGCTCTGACAAGGGGAAGAGGGTCTGGAGCCCCGTCCTGCCCCCCAGGGCCAGCGGAGCCCGGCCGGGGCCGCCCCTGATCCAGCGGGATGGACGGAGCGAGCGATCCTCGCTCTCATCTCCGCCCAGCAGCAGCTCACATCGGAACAGGAGCTCTTCCCGGAGCTGTGTCCCAATGCCCAGGGGCTCGCTGCGGCAGCGGGCAGGGCAGGGATGCTCTGCCGGGGAGGGAAGGAGCCGGCGGGGCTGGCAGCAGCCGCCGTGCAGTGCGGCCCCGGAGCGCTGCCCGCCCAGATGGCGAGAGGGGAGCAGATGCTCCGTGATCCCGGAAAGGGCCACCTCTCCTCCGCGCAGAAAGGTGACCCCGACTGGGACCTGTTTTGCCGCTGGCGGCTGCCCAGCGACTGCTCTCTGGATCTGCTCTGCCCCGCTCGAGTTTCAGGCTCAGCAGCGCGAATTTGCCTCGGCTCCTGACGATCAGTCCGTCCCCTTAGCACACTGCTCTCCTCTTAACTTTTGTGAGATGTGACTACAACGTGAGGGCCCAAATCCTTTTGTGCCCCTTTTGTTTGTATGCAAATACACATCTGTCCAACTTGACAGATGTTCATTTAGCAGAGCTGTGAAGAAGAAAGGGAAGGGGACTCCCAGTGCAAGTTTAGTGCTTGTCTTGGGCCAGAACTCACAGAACAGAACCAGCTAAAGTCTGTGAGAGTGATCTAATCTTGTCCCTGGGCCAAATCTAGACCACCCTTCTTTTGCCATGCCTGAAAGCCCATCATGATCTTTAAAGCCTCTTTTGGTTCATTCCCTGCAGCATCCCCAGCTGTAGTCTCAATTGTCTCCGGTTTGCAAGGTGTTTCTCCATGTCTAAACTCACTTACCAGAATGACACATTAGACCTCGTGCAACTCACAGGAGTTGTAGAGAAGAGTTTAGTTGCTTTTAGAGCTTACAGTAAAATACTTCTTGTGACAGTGTGATCAGCAACCAGAGTGCCCTGGGTACCCAGCCCCAGCCCCAGGCTGGCTGTGTCCTGGCTGGGAAGCAGCCCCTGGTTTCTCCACCACAGACAAACATGCTCAGATCCCTCTCAGTGGCAGCTCCTGCTGCTGCCACAATAAAACATCAACAAGTACAGAACAAGTGTTACCTGGGAGCCCCAGGGTGCTTATAACTTGCTCCAAGGGTGTCACGCAAAATGGCAAAATTTGATTCTGTGGAAGTCAGTCTGTGCTGTGAACTATCCAAAAATCTACAGATTAATTTCCTTCTCTCAGTTTATATATGAAAGCACATCTGTAAATACTGCCTAAAATAGCACTCTATATCCATAGTAATAGCGATTGTGATTTAATAACGNAAGTCTCCCTGTGCTATGAACTATCCAAAAATCTACAGATTAATTTCCTTCTCTTGGTTTATATATGAAAGCACACCTGTAAATATTGCCTAAATACTGAAATATGAAAGCATGCCTGCAAATACTGCACTCTATATCCATAGTAATAGTGATTGTGATTTAATAACACTTTAATTTTATTAATATTGATTATAGTCCCTTTACAAATCCTATGTATGTGTAGTGTGATACTGCAAATGCCAACGATTTATGCATCCTCATTGTGCAATCATTTTCAAAAGAGTTTTTAAATTGAACACAAACCCTTCATCTGTATGATGGAGGTACATAAATTACGGCTATAGTCCTTTTTGCTGAAATCTTATGGCTGACAAAAGTCACAGGAAGGTTTGGTAACTGGAAACATGTTTAATAAATATAAGGAATTGCCATTAAAGTCAACAGTTATTCATGCTATATTTTAATTTAAGTACTTTTTATAAGAGCAATATGAAGTAATTCATATAGATATAGCTGTTGAATATCTAGTTTTGTTACTAATAGCAAAAAAATGACCTTACATAAAAAGGTTGTTACCTCTAAGTTGTTAACTTGCACAGAAAGCAGAGGGTCTAAGGCTATATTCCTGTGAAAGATCACCAACTTCAGTACAGTGTCCCTTATCTGTTTTCATGCCATCATGTGCAAAAAGAAAGGCAGTGGTATTTTCCTGGCCCACTTAAAGGATGTGTTCACCTGGTATTGGTGAGCAGGGCTTTGGAAGTCTCTGCAAAAGTGTCCCAATAAAACTACAATGCTCAATGAAAAGTTACTTTAAGAACATGTGGGAACCTTCAGATCCCACATACCAAGGAATAAACTGCTCTCATTAAAAAAAAAACAACAAAACAAACCAAAACAGTGTCTGTTTTATGGAATCTTTAAACCATTAAAAATTAAAGTTAGCCAAATTAGGGAAGAAAATTAACATGGTTGGTCTTCTCTAAACCCAAGAACAACAAACCTTTCCTTAAATATTGCAAATCATCAGCCTGTGAAATATCCAGGCTGAATTTTCTGTGAATGTCAAATGCATATTCTCTCCTGAACCACAGTAGTGACTAAGAACAAACATCTCTGTGCTGTGCCTTGTGGTAGTATTTAGCATGGTCTGAGAAAAACTCTTAAAATACATGCTTAAGTACACTGCTGATACAGCTTCAAGAAATTTTCTGAGTTTTTCATTTGTGTTTTGATGAAGGTCACTTAAAGCTGTGAAGCCATGTGCAGCTCTTTGTTCTGTTCAGGTGAAAGCAAGGCACCATGTAAAGGCTGTTTTCCAGGACTGACCCCCCTGCAGTCCCAATGGCTCATGTAGACCCACTAAAAGTGGCTCAAAATATGTTAGAATAGAAGATCTGCCTCTTTCTGGTTGCTGGTCAAACAGCACAATTCACTGCAAATCACATTTAACTATACAGCATTGAACAATTGTAAACATTACCAGTAAAAAGCAAATTCTAAGCCCACAGATTAATTTGCATATTTAAAGTTCCTCCCCATTTGTCCATGGGTGCATTTGACTCAAAAAAGGAATTGCAAGTAACCACAAACATTGGCCTCAGAAGCCCAGATTAAGACCAGAACTCAACCAAGCAAAGAGTAGCACTATCATTTGACAGATAGTGCTGCAGACTAAATTCTGTGAATATTCACACTGCCAAGAATGCTTGGTAGAAATTGTTTGTGTGTAACACTGAATGTGACGTATGGGCAACTTGAACATCTTTTGCTGGGAAGCAAGATCATATTAGGCAGTTAATCATTTTCCTCTAATCCCTACTGCCATGGTTTGCACCATTCCTGAAAATCTTTCAGTACTATAACAGCCAGAAGTGCTGGACTGGAGCAGGACTATGGTGTGCACAGGAAACTGGTACACAGAAAAACACACATGTGCACACTCATACCCAAACCATTTCCCATTAAAATCAATATTGGATCTCTTGTTATTAAATCTGAGTATCAAAATGCACCCAAGGCACATTTCTTTAATTCCAAGCTGCAAAATTGTTCACAGGGTGCAGTGGAACCACTAAGAACATCGCTAGTATTGATTAATGGAATATGACTGAGGGCAGAAATTAAACTGGGAATAGGGGTCTCCATTAAAAATGTTTATTGCTAAGTGCTCATGTATCACTTCGGTTCCTCTGCAGATCAGATAAAAAACCACATTACAACCTTCTTCAGGGAAAAAGAAAGACATTTAGCTGACATATTCGTCAAAGAAATTTTCCTTCCTTTCTTTACTCCAATCTTATTTAGGGTGCTAAGAGTGCTAATAAAACCTGAGAAGTACCAGTTTGGGAAGAGAGTTAAGTACATCCTTAACACAAAGCAACACTTGAAGCAAAATATATGCTTTTCCATTCAGCTCTGTTCTGCATTCAGTGGCCTGAATCTCAGATGAGGAAAATCAGATCTATTTTCATATCTGAAGTCGAATACATAAAAATTGTGCCTCCCCCTGCCCCATTAAATTCATTAACTTACCCAGCAGCTCCACCAGGTTATAATTAAGTCAAGAAAACACCCTGTAACAAAGAAGAGAAAAAGTATTAATACCATCCACTCAACTTGCCACTCTCCAAGCCTGACAGCAACTTCATAATCCAATTGTCTAGCAAAGAGCCTTCAGGATGAGCCACTTTGGTCTGCATTGCTTTTTGGGTACCTACAGCTGCTCCAGGATTCATTTTTATACCCATCTCTTTCCCTTGCTGTTCCAGACTCATCAAAAGGTAAAACTCAGATCTAAGCCTAAAATTTCATAACACTTAAGCATTAGTAGAACCTAAAGGGACTCTACTTTATAAAAATCAAATTAAAATTCCTAGGGTATGCTTTTTGTTTTATTTTTATGAGACCCATTGAGTTGTATCACCTTTTTAATAAAACCCACTGTTTGATTAGTCAGAGGGATGGACAATAACTGAGAAGACTCTTGCAGCAGATCTCTTGTTAGGGGTAAAAATTAACCATGACAAAGACATTTAACAACATGAAAAGGGTCCTGTTTTTTTGTTCTTTATAGTTTATCCATCCTGACTCTGATTACAGCAAGCTCCTACTGTAGGGTCCAATTGCAGACTCTGGGTGCTGGTTATTTCCAGCTGGACTATGAGTGCAACTGTTTGCAGACTCTGAATGCAGCCCTTCACCTAGCTCAACTACGACTGCAGGCTCCAACTCCACCAGACCCAGGCTGACCTCACAGCAGATCTTTTTGCCAGCAACTCTCTTCCTTGCTTCATTCTTTGTGTCCTCCTCTCTCAAGGCTCTCTTCCTCTATGTCCTCTTCTTCAGGGTCCTCTTCATCAAAAGGCTCCCCTGACCAACCAACCCACCCCTTTTATTACACTTATCATTATTAGGCACAGCTGCAACCCATTAAGAGCAAAGCTGTTGCTCCTCTTTGGTAATTAGTACACCTGTGACTTGTCAGGGGCAAGGTCACCTGGAATCCCTTCTTTCACAACACAGAAGAACTCTGGTGAACATTTCCTGGTAGCCCAGTGGACTTGGTTCTTACTTGTTCCTTACTCCTAGGATGCCCTTTACTCTAAACACAGGGTTAAGCTCTCTTTAGTGATTTTTACTATATTTTTTCATGTTCAGGTTGGTCTAGGTGTCGTTCTGAATTCCGTGGAATGAAGTGATGGACCTGGGAAGAAGATAACATCATGTAGCTGAATCTCCAGGGGATTGATTTCTGGCATTGAAGGGAAATTTGCAGACAATTATCAGATAATATACACAGTAGGATGCTATTGGCACAATACCTATGTAAAGGACTTAGGACAGCAAAAGCACCCTTTTCCCTTGCCCTTAAGCAATTATTGGTGCAGAGGCACAGTCCCTACTCCTGTCTCACTGATGGAATCTTCCACTGAACTGTACCCAGTTCTGTGTGGATCCCTGTCTCCACCTCTGGCAAGGCATACCACAATCTGCACCACCAGCACAGATACTCATAGAGATCCCAATAAAAGAAGAGATTTAACAGGGACAGGAAAGCTCAGAAATTCAATAGTCTGCACAATGCTGCTTACCTATGCTAATCTATACCAGCTGAAGGGGCTTGGCTTACACACAGCAAAGGCATTTGTCCAGTCCAAAGCCAGTATCTCCTCCAGTTCATCACCTTTCCAGTTTTCCAGCTCTAACACACACGTGCACACACACACACTCCTCAAAACAGTGAATTTATTTTGTGGTAGTTAGTTTTCACATCCCTGAGAACAAAATAATCTCTTGACTTGCTTTTATTTGTTGAAGTGCTAACAGAGGCAGCACACAGGTACCAGGACACAGTCAGTCTGGAAGTACCTCCTCATGCCAAAGCATGAACCCCCTGTACTTGTTGCAAGTACAGCAGAGGGAGAAACAGCTAAAGAGCTGGAAAAGCAGCAAAGGAAGGAAAGCATGTGTGAGTGAGTGTGAGTGGGAGAAAAATCCACCGTCAGGCCAGAATTCTGCTTGCCAAAAAAAAAAAAAAGCTATGAAATCTCTTTCCAAAAGAAATGAGTCAAACCAGGGAAACAAAAATAATAATACTGTGTGCAACTTAAAGCAGCAGCTGCTATCTGAGAGAAAACATGAGATGAGTTAGAAGACACAGAAGATTAGCCTTTTTTTTTTGCTTTTCAAATTATTATGTTTGTCAAGCTTTTGGCTCAAAAATGTTTGACCTAATCACATCTGTTTTACCGACTTAAATGAGAGGCCTGGCAGCTGTAGCTGGCAAAAAAATCTCCAAATCTGCAGACAACCTTCCAATATTTGGGCTCTTGTCTGAGCAATGTAGGGATAACAAAGTCTATACCCTAAAAGTGCCTATGCTGTGCAGAACCACTTACAGACAGATGCTGCTGCTGCAGCCACCCTGCAAACAAGTCTGCTTCTAAATTCAGCTGTTCCTTGGCTTAGCCTCTGGAAATGGAAACCCATTACTCTGATGAATGTAAATTTATTTCATGTTCTTGCAAACAATCAACTGAAGCCTTTTTGTCTGTGCCCAGATACAAAGGCAAAAAATGGCTGCTGAAGAGAAGTAAGGGCTGACAAGTTGGAACACAACCTAGAAAGTCTTGCAAGTAGGATGAAGCCAATCTGTCTTGAGTGAACAGAGAAAAGGTGTTTTGCAGAAATGTAAAACAGCATATACATTTCTTTTTATTACACAAATATGTGCATGACAAGTGGAAAAAAAAAACCCCACTATTAATATGGCTACACAAAGATGAACTGGCTAGATGATCTAAAATTACTTTTCTTTTTTGAGCCCCTGTAACCTGCTGGGTTTTATTTAGTGAGAATTTCCTGTCTGTCTAATTTTCATTGGCACATCAATTTTCTTGCAGTGCCTGATTCTCTTTCAACATCTGTTGCTCAGTTTGACAGTATTAATTTTGGATTTTTCCCCAGATCTGATTAGTTGAAGATTGTAGTGAATGCTGGCAAGAGATCTAAGTTTTCTCTCTTCTCTCTTCTTCATAATGAAAAAATGTTTTCTTGAGACTCATAATAATTGCTATCACTGTATTTGATACTGAAAATCATAAAGATGTTTACAGAACTCTTATACTTACTAATAGAAATAGGTTTTCTTCTCTTTCCAAATATTGTCTCCACCTGTCCACACACACACCTTATTATTCATGGCTACTGTATCCATGTAAGCACATTCCTCTAAGCATATATGTTGCAAACAATCAATTTTTCCTGTGTGTAACTGCTAAAGTGTTATTCTAAAAACACTAGTGAAGGTCACAGGACACCAAATAGGAACAAGCACATTGTATTTTTTTGGTTACAGTCATTAGACACCAGTGGGTGCTCTGTGCCATTAATCATGTCTCAGACACAGCCCTTGCCCCAGGGAGCGCACAATCTGTGTTTAAGGGAAGAGCCAAGATGCTCTCAGGCAGAGCAGAGAAGCTCAGGAAGTAACATTTGTCAGTTTGATCAGTGGCAGCACCATACATGAACAACATCTATTTTTGTTGAGATGATGGTGGTTTGGGTATCCAAGCAGAACGAGGAAGCAGCTCTGTGAAACCCCTCTGACAGTGCTGCTCATGTAGAAGAAGAACATAGAAAAGCACATTGGTTTCTCCTTTAAGGAGTGCAAGGGCTCAACCAGCACAAGCCAGCCTGTAGAAAGCAGAAAGAGGTGCAGGAAGAGAGTCCCAACTCTCCTGGGTGCTCTAGGAGAAGGAAGCAAGTCAAGTAGAGCCAAATAAAAGAGGTACCTTCATTTGTTTGGTGCAAATATGATATAAGGGAATTCTGTGTGCCCAAATTAAACTCCATTGTCTGAATTTGTCCTGCAACAATACGGTTAAAACTACAAGCCAGTAAAATAGTCTTGGCAGCAATGTTCTAGATTAACGTGGACAGAGCAAAATGCATTTGCAATGCCAGTGAAAAGGATCTTGCAGTAATCACAATGGGAAATGAACAGTTTCAGGATGAGCATTTCAGCTGCGTGGGCAGGATCTAAGATTTTTAAAAAAGACCCAAACCAACTTTGCTGGATTCAGGTATAATGTGACTGTGAGGACAGGAAAACATCACAGCACAAGTGTGAGGTTCCAGTTACTGGCTTAAGCAGCAAGTGGGATTGCAGCATTGAGGGACATGACAGGGAGGTAGCTCAGAGGGAAAGATTAAAAGCTCTGTTTCTGCCCTGTTCAGTTCAAGCTGATGGTCACACAACAACAAGGCTTGGAAGACAGACCAATTTTATTTTGAGCAGAATGAGACAGGTCTGAAAGACCGAGATAAAGGTATGAGTTCTTTACAGAGTGACAGCAAATTTAAATGAGGTTCGGAAGGGTTAAATAGTTTACATACAAATAGGTTCTAAATATCTGCAAGTGATAAGGAGAGGCTCTTTACAGATAAGTGTACCATGTAGAAATGCAGGCACAATAAATGTAAATAAATAAATAAATAAATAAAATAAATGTAAATCCCCTTCCCCCAAAATCTAGAACCTATATAATTATATATGCATTTTACTTCATTAATTAGATGCCCTTGTTCAAAGCACTGTTAATTCTGCCATTTTTTATAGAGCAAAACAAAAGAAAGCTGCAGGTTGGTGCCAGTATCTGGTATCCTGATGTGAGGATCTTAAATAAAATAAATCAAGCTGATCTGAAAAATTATCTTGTTCCAGACTAAGAAGTCCTGATTAGCATAAAGGCTGATCTTTGCTCTCACTTGTGATCAAATAAATAATAGATACCCATCAAGCTGTTCTTCCTATAGTTCTGAAAAAGAATCATTTTGACTTTTAAATACATGGGAGGTGTTCAGATATTGTTAAAGAAATCTGAGAACTATCATCTGATTGTGGGTAATTTGTTGCCTGCCTTTGAGTATTAGCAAGATCTGTCATTTAGCTTTGTAGAAACTCAGATGCTTTCATGAGGCACTTGACTTTTACAGTCTTTCTGTTTAAAAATCAGCTGTCCTCACTATTTCAGTTCTAGATCTTTTGATCCTTGTGCTTTTATACACTGGACTGTTCAAAATTAAGAGGGAGCTGCCAAGTGTACAAATGATGTTTTAGCTTAATTAGCTCTGGCTTATTCTCCTTAGCATGAACTACACATAAATGCATGCAAATATTATTGATTCAGAGTGACTGATCTATAATATTGCTCTGGAGGTGAATTACCACAGACAAAAAGGCAGGAGAACAAAGTGCTCTGTCTAAGCTGTGCTATTAACAGCAAGACTTTGGAAGGTTCACTTTTAAACTGCAGCCTCCCTGGACTGGAGGGATTAACTTCCTCATCTGTATAGGCACAGACAGGCACTAAAGCTCCCCATTTATTTATGTACCATTGCACAAAACATGAATTTTTTCTTCATAGCTGGCATTTCACACATCTCTACATACTACTGACAATGTTTAGAACATCTTCCATCACACCACAGTCACAGCAGATAATTTGTATTTTGATGGCACTGCACAAGCATTCACAGCGAAGGATACATCTGCCTAACTCTTCCTAAAGGTGCAACAACTGCTTCTGTTCTACGTCCACTCTCCCCATCATAACTCATTGGAAAACAAGCATTTTTATCTCATCAGGTGCTTTAGGAATTAGTTGGTAGATGTTTTCGTGAGTATGTGAGTTGTCAGTTTGATTCAGTTATCCTTCGGCTTTAGCAATCTTGCAATCCTTAACACTGCTGCTGTTCTGTTATCCCTGCTGACCTATCCTGGAATGGGCTAAACTGGAATAGGTTAGAGCTGAGAGGTCACTTCAAATAGATTTCAGAGTCAGAATTTTAGCACAGGTGGAATGGTAGTGCCTTTTATTATTATATGGTGGTGTTTCGCATTTTAACACCACATTATCAAATTCCATTTTACTCTGCCAAACTTTAATCATTTGGTCTGAAATTTTATTTGACAGCTAATCTGCATCACAGAAAATCCCACAGAAGAATTCTTACTTTTATCTCCAGAGCAAGGTCTGAAGACATAGCCACAGGGACAGAAGAAAGCCCTGAACATCTAATTACAATCACTGCACTGAGAGTGGCTGGAGTCCAGTGGTAAAAATATAGCAGTAAATAAAAATACATGTGCTTGAGCAAGAAGGATACATATTTAAAGCTGGACAGCAACACAGGCTCTAGAAAGTCTGACCACTGGAGTTTCTGTGCCTGCAATCTGTTCTTGGTAACAGCATATTTGTATGTAATTAAGCATAGGAAATAATCACTCATGCTCTCTTTGTTAATAGCTGCAGCATCATTTAGAAAGTCCCTTTTCCTGGCTGAAGCAAACATTGCTGCAGGAGATGTAAAACCCAGCAACAGGTGAGAGGATGGATGTGAAGGGCCTGCAGCACACCATGCCATGGGAAACTCTGCCATCTGCAGCACCAAACAAGGCCATGGCACAGGCCCTTTCGAGCAGGTACCTCAGACACAAAGCACCACGCTACCCTGACTCTGGTCACAGCTGACTCCACACTCGTGAGGAGACTGAGTGCCCTTTGCTTGTGGCTGTGTCTGTGCCATCACGCAAGGAGCACGCTGACTCTGGCTGCGGGGTTGGATTCCTCCCTGGAGTTGACAAGCACTTCGTCTCAGCCACGTGTGCTTTGTTCAGCCTTCCAAAAGCCCTTTAAAGTTGCACTGATTAGAGGTGGCTGGGCTGAAACCAGGGTTCTGCCCTGGTTTTGGTCAGCAAATAGAAGCTCAAGTGCTTCTTTGGCTTAAACGTACATGAATAAATCTAGCCTGGGAAATCTGCAGGACACACTTCTTTTAGGAGGCATTAAGTGCATGCTGGTTTATTTTAGGACACAGTGTGATGAGTCTTTTTTTGTAAATGTTCTGGCACTTTATCTTTGCTATCTAGCTTGAACCTTTCTCTGAAAAATAAAAATAGTAACAAGACTTGCTGTCTTCGCTTTTTTTAACAAGGTATTATTTAATTTTAATATGATTAAGGCTTAGCTCTTTTTTTACAAGCTATTTTTTCATTTTAATATCATTAAGCAGTTAATATTTTTAAGTTTTTTTACCATTAAAACCATGCAGGCTCACACAAATGTCAATACAAGGGAAAATTAATTTGGGAACTTTTCTCCCTGTTTGAAGCTGAATTTCAGATAATTTCTAGCTAACAATCTGTTAAATGAATTGTGGCTCACTTTTAGTAATCATAGTTTGAGATGCTCATAAAACAAGAAGCTAGTTAGAAGGACTTGTTGTCATGATGGGAGAGAGGAGGAGAACAGAGGAGCACGCCATGTGCTCATGCTTCTCTCTGCTGCTGGAATCCAGGAGGTTTTGTGAGGTTTTGTGAGAGAGCAGGCATTCCAAAGATCCCTATGCCATGGTCAGCAACCAGAACCAGTAATGCCCCTGCAAGTGCAGTACATTTTGAGTGTAGTCATTGCTATATTTGTTGATTCATTGGTGCACACATTTTGAAAAATGTTTCTTTAAACACTGTGGTATCTATATGAAGTTGGAACGTGAAAGACTGAATATCTCTTGGTAAAATGACAGGTTGACAAAACCCTTGTATTGCCAAGCAAAGGAGGTAGGCAGATCAGGAAACACCCTCCAACTGAGAATTTCAGGGCTGAAGCCCCTTCAGGAATAGGCATTTTTGGCCCTCAATTTGGACAATGTTGTGTATTTATTCTGAAAGGAGCTGGGTTTTCATTGTATGAAATGCCTTGCTATAATAATGAAGTTTCACACCAATTCTATTCTCATTACAAAACATTTGTAAAGTGGAATCAGAAAGGTCACTTAATTTTTAACTGTGAAAAGCTCTAAAAATCTCTGGGGTAAGAAATTCTCTCAATCTGAGTACAATTACACCTGGCTGGAGTTTGGTCACTGAGTCCTTTTCATGTCTTACTTAAGCAAGCAAGCAGGTGTGAACATGAACTCCCAGCAGGGATCAATCAGCTGTGTCAAAAGCAAGAACAGAATTATCTCATTTTTGTCATTAGACATGAGCCAAAATGTTAAGGATTCTTTTAAAAGGTTACTTTTTTTTAAGGAATTGTTCAGTGTTCTTATTTTCTGATTTGTCTGCAGACAGCAAAAGATGAAATATGAGAGATGCACGAGTGTGTCTCGTATTTTCTGAATGATTGAAATGACAAAGTCTCAGAAATCCTTTGTTTTTGTGAGATTTTCATCATCAAGAAGTCTGGATGGATCAGATAAGCTTCCTGACTTTGGGTACTTAGACAGACTGATGAAACAGGATTGCAGGTAGCCCTGCTTTCAGATTACAGGCATTTTAGTATTTCTCTTCCTGCTCATGCATTGATTTTTGCACTTTGTGAGTATATAAAATGTGAGCTTTTAGTGCAGGCTTGTGCTAAATTGCCACAGTTTCATACCAGAATAACAAAAGTGAAAGATTTGGCAGTAAGCCTCACGGAAAACTGTTCCCACAGCTCAAGCAATATCATGAGTTGTGAGGACTATTTTAAAGTCATTAATGCAGAATTCAGTGTGCTGTCTAATATACTGTGGTCTGCATGTGATGGAGATGTCTGACTCAAAGGATGTACAGAGTAATATAAAGACATATTGTTGAAATTTTTTCAAGACCATCGCTAAGGGAGCTATGAATATTTGCAGTTGTGTCTTTTTCAAGTTTCATTGTTTTTTAAAATATACTTTTACTAAGTACCCGAGGCTATTTCAGTTTGTAATAACAACTATCTATAAAACAAAGGACTGAGTATGCTTTGCACAAATCTTCCCTAGAAGCATGTAGACTAATTGTGCAATGATAAACCTGCTGGAGAAAAACCTGGGAATGCCAGCTGAGAGGAGTGACTACAGTCTGCAGCCTCCACAGAGGAGCAGGTCATAAAGACCTGAACAACTCTCACTCTGTTTCCAATATTTCCCTTTTCTTGAATTAGTAAAGCAGGATATCTTCTGGAGAAATTGCACATTCTAGACAGCGAGTGGGATGACTAAGCCTTTGTTTAAACTGACTAAGTGAAATTTAGAATCAAGGAGACCATTAATACCATCACCTTTCCATAATCCTAACAAAATTCTATCTCATGTAAGAACAGAATATGGGCCCACTTTATCATCTGTCATAGGAAACCTGTCCTGGGAAGCAAATGTCTGCAATATTTTTACTGTTCAGCTCCCTTGGTTCTGTTCCCCTTCCCAGCACATCTCCAGGGAACACTGGAAGACTATCACAGCTGCAGAGACAGAAGCCCACCTCCACGTCATGGCCTCTGTCTAACACAAGAGCACAAAATTAGTGGGGAAAACAGATGCTTTGACATCTTCAAATGTCCCCTGAATGCTTTTACTACCTCAGGATGCCATGGTGCTCACGTTGTTTGTTCAGCATTCAGGCAGTACTGAAATGGAAGAATACAATTTGCTCAAGACTTTAAAACAGCCAAGTATTAGCTGTGCTATTTTTGGCAAACAAACATGTACAGACATCTCCTTTGATTGCTACTTTCTCAAAATCACTATAATTTTCAGCAGTTGCCAAGAAATTAATCCTGCTAGCAAGTCCCAGCCCTCATTTCCATAGATAATTAGTGGATGGGGGGCAGCTAGTCCCTACTATCATAGCTGGAGAAATCCATTGTTCTCAATCTGCAGCTTACACCACCAAATGTTCCATGCTAAATTTATCACTGTTGATTACTTGCATGAATGCTTGGGGTGGCCTTTTGGGGATTTTTCTGGACTTTTGCTGGTGTTTTACTTGACAGCCTTACCACAATAAAACAAAGCTATGATTACACCACTAGTAAACAACTCCCCTTCAAAAATGAAGGGAAAATAGGGGCACAAGATACAGAAGAAATATAGAAAATTCTGCAAGCCTGTTCCCAGACTCCAGATGATCCTAGGGGCAGATCCAGTTTTTTTGGCCTGTTGTTGTTTCTACCCAGAGTAAATGCCTCTATTCCCATGCTGACACTTTTTCATCCATTTTCCACTACTGGATGAGATTGTTTGTTATGCTGGTATCTAGGATTTATCCTTCCACTACCTTCAAAATGGGGAATGGTGAAAAGAAGGGAAGCAGGACTCCACTAAATTCTGATGTCCAAGCCCTCTTACTGAATTTCAATAAAAATAAGTGCCTAAATGTCTCAGTCTCTCTTAATTCTCATAGTCAGTTTCTCTGTTTTATATTTAGTGTTTTTTTTCTCCATGTGTTGTGCATTTTAACAACATATCATAATTAAGAGAGAGAAATAAGGTGAACCAGTGGTCTCACAAGAGAATCCCAAATTCAAACTACTGTTAATGCTCTCCTACTAAGGGGTTTAGCAAAAAAAAGACAACTTTAAAAACATTCCCTAGCTACCATCGCCCATCCTGTTGTTCCAACAATACGTCACAGGAGAAAAAGCCATATACTACCCACAACCAGATCCCGTTGCATTAATTTTCAAACTCAAAAAACCAACTTTAAGGACACTTTTAGTTCTGCCAATCAATATTGTAGCGTGAGAATCAGTTTAATATTTTGATAGATGGTGACTCATTCTCACATCTGAAAAATAAATGACATTAACTCTGAGATTAAGTCATTGACAAGGCAGAGGTAATCATATACATGTAGCATTATGCTAGTTTTATTACCCTGAATCTTTTAAGCCTGCACATATTCAACAAAGAAGTAATGTAAAATGGAAAATCCAATTAGCCCACGCATATGCTTCTTGAATACCACTATCACTACCAGCTCTGCATGTAGATGAACTGAACAATGCATTCACAGCTTATAAAAGAATTGTCATATACAGCTTTGTAGCCTTGCATTTAAATTTTGCAAAAAGAAGAATTTACTTTGTTTACAGATGATGAAAACTTTAGGCGTTGCATGGGTTAAAAAAGTACCTTTGATGTAAAGCCTCAGCAAATTCATCTCATTTGTAAATAAGTTTTAATAGTGATCAAGTTTAGGAATGCTAAATCGAGAATGAGAGTGCTAGCTGTGAAGTAAGCAGAATTAGAAAAAAATCCTAGAAAAACAACTGCATAATGAAAATCAAAATATATCTGTTTAATCTATATACATTGACAGTTTATGTATTTAGATTTAAACTTTGTGAGGCATACGGAAGACATTTATTAACTCAAGAACACACTAATATCTCTGTAAAATATTTGGCATCTTAGAGACTTTTTTCAATCTGTAATGAGCAAATTGTAAAATTTAGAGTTTCATAGACCAAATCTGGTCTGCAGGCTCCCAGCACCTTAATGCAAAGATGTGTATATTGAATTTCATGACAAGCCTCAGGTTGAACCCTCATGGCTGTCAGGGGGAGCAGCCTAAGCCCTTTCAGCTCTTATGTTGCCAGTGCAAAGAAGCTTTCAGGTTTTTTTCATAGATCAATGCTTCCAAACCTCTGCAGCCATTCTTTATTCCAGACACCATTTTCCTGGGGAGGTTAGCAGAGAACTGTACACAGTATTCAAGGTCCAATAGCACCAACACTTCCTCAAAGTGTGAGAATACTTTGAATAATACTACTAAAAATAGAAACTGAAAATTGCCAAAATGATAATCTCAAGTCCCACAGTTTATCAACGGTGCAGACTCCATCTTCCTCACAATGAAAGCACACAAAAAACTTCTTTGGGCAGGTTAAGTCCAGATGTTCAAAAACAAAACCCCCAAAAACCGAGCCAGCCAGTATGGATCAAAATCAGAGATAAGTGCACAGAGATTGCTCCTTCCTCTCTGAAGATGGGTGTCAAAGAAATGACCAATTTTCTTGCTAACTCTCCATGCATTAACACTCCCTGAAAAGGAATGGGAAGTATTCCCTAGATTCCTTTTCCACACATGTCAAACCTGTAGTTGTACAACCTCACAGAAACATGCAAAACTATGCAGGATTTGTCACTGGACATTGACAGAACAGAAGAAAATAAACACAAGAATTGACCCATTTCTATTTGGTTGACCAGCCACTCCAAGTACAAATGTGTACTACCTATAACTTTAAGAGTAACTTATGAAACTACTCCCTTTTACATGCAGACACATAGAATATGTTATGATTTTGTCACTGGTACAGAAAAGATTATGCTTTTGAAAAAATCCAGAAGTTTTCATTACGGATTTTTTTTATAAGTTTCTTTATTTGATTTTAAAACTTTTAAAATGCTTTAAGTGTGTGAAATTCAAATGCAGTATAACTGGGATTAGAGACTAATTTCAGAAAATAGAATCTCATTCTTTGTAAATCCTTGTTTTCTTTATATGAGTTAAAATGACAATTACAGATATGCCAAATTTTCTCCTGCTTTGCAATTTTTAGATACATTTAGGATGCAGTATAACAAAGTACACAGACTCTCACTTCAGAGTCTGTTCCCACGGTTCCTAATGCCTGTTTAAATGCAAGCCAAAGTTTGAGTGGCCTACAGGTACTAAACAATCTGGCTCATAATATCCTCACTCAGCTGATGAGGAACTCCTGATACTGTACAAAAGTATATATTATGTAATATAGTATATATTATATAGTATATAATTAAGACGTTTCCACAGGAAAGTTGATGTCTGAGTTAAAAGTGCACTGCCACAGATCTCAGACTTGGGTTTCTCCAGAGCTGTCTTGTCTTTCAGCTCGTTTTGTTTGACTCGTTTTTCATTTGGGGTATCAGAGAATGAACAAATGCACAGACACCCTAGAGAACATGTTCAGCAAGTTCTCAGGAAACAAGGTCAGCTTTCTGTGCCTGTACACAAAAGTAAGTCCAACATACCCAGAAACCTCATGTTACACCCAGTGTGCACACATCATCTGGCCTGAAAATCTCAGAGGAAACCACTGGATTCACTGTAAAAAGTCAATCTGTCTGCATGTCATTGACTGAATATTCTTGAATATATTTGTTTAATAGGTAGTATGGTATTTACAGTCACTACGTTTCAGATAATTAGGAAAATTGACATTGCTACTTTCAAACGTGCTTTTAATTTAGTCTCAAAACAAGAGAAAATCAGCCAGGAGCCAAAAGAGATATCTAAATCCACAGCCCTGGCTGAGCTTGGCTTCAGCAGAGCATTATTTTTGCAGGAACTATGATGGGGAATGAAAGAGCACCACAGGACAGAGACACTTTCATTCAGATTCATTCTTGCTGAAATGAAAGTGAAGTGCAATTAAAGCTTGGAGATTTTCCAAGGAGCTCTAAATAACAATACATCTTCCTTTTATTCATATGTTTAAATAGCTTTCAAAGAAAACTTGATGAGCATTTTAAATGTGGTTTTTTTTGCCTTAAAGCCCAAGAGAAATGGCCATATTCCTCTTTAACTTGAATCTTAAAAACCCCATGAAAATACATATTCTTCATTTAATCAAGATTTTGTTTATCCTAAATTAGAATAATCTAACTTTAGGATTAAATGTTAAAGAAGTGTTTTCACCTTATTGTTCCTCTGTAGTCAGTGAAGAAGAAGACTTTCATAAAGTCTGAGACCACCCTGCTTTTTGGAAGGGTCTGGGTCCCACCAACAAATGCAGAGGGACTACTCCCAACCCATGTTAAAATCTGATTTTACAACTAAGCTGATCTCCTTTCACACCTCTGCTGTTCATCTGACTGCTCCAGTACTTGCCTGGACCCACTGTGGGATAGTTCAGGTACCTAAACCTGCAGAAAATTAACCTTCCCCTTCAAAAATGAACTGTTCCTGTCTTTAGCTTCCTGAACTAGCCCATGGCACTTCAAGAACGAACAAGTCAAGCTCAGCCCAAGGCTAACAGTAAGTCCAGGAACACAGATGGAGGCAGAGGAGAGGAAAAAGGGACTAACAGCCCCAGTGGAAGCTCAGTTATGATATGAACTGGCATATCCTTAATTGGTTTAATCCAATGATTCAAAATGACCACTAAATGATGGACTCTATTTATATGTGTGTGTTGTTTCCATCTGGGTGTGTTTATATTTATCTCTTAGGTATCTATAAAGACAGATATTTATCTTTATGTGAATATGTTTTTAACCAGGCTTTTCAAGTTTATGGTGTGTATAACAGAAATCCTTTCTCTCAGTTTTTATGTCCTCCAATAACCACTGCCTCTTCTTTCTCCTTAAAGGGATGCTTCCACCTTTTCTGCTTCTGAAATTAAGTGATCACCTGCTCTCAAATGACTCTTTAATAATTTCCATGAAACATTTGCTAATAGATACACTGTGGGATCTAGCACACACAACTGGCTGAAATAGTCGTGTGGCATATATAGTTAAAATGAATGAATGAAAGATAATATTAATAAAACTTTGCACTTTTCCGAGTCCATCCTTCAAGGATCTCAAGGCACACAGAAAATGCTAAATGATTAAGACTCCTGAGATCATTAAAGATGCAAATAAACATGCCTGTCTGCTAAGACAATGTCTGCTAATTAATTTATTTATTGTGTTTGGGGAGAACTTGTATAACTGATTTATAGCCCTCCAAAAATAAAGGTTTTTAATTGACATCATCTTATTTACAGTGCAGCGAGCAATTAATTTTGTAATTTATTTGTAGAAAACATTAAAAAGCAATAATCTTTGCCCTTATGTATTATGTTATAGAACAAAATAGCTGAATTTAAACAACAGAAAAAAAATAATACCTTCAAACACCAATTAATTGTTCCTCAATTAGTTTATAACAAATGAATCCTAATGCATACAGTAGAACTAAGTTCAGATCAACAAACTCTTTAGAATTAAAGATTTAATAAATGTCTGAAAGATATTACATATAGTAAATTTTATTCTCTGAAATGCCCGATTTTCTTTCTGGAATCAAATATTTAAACATCCTCCTAATAGTCTCCTTATACTTCATGACAATCTGGAACAGAAACTTAAAGTTATGTGAATATTTTCAGGCTGCAGCTTTCTGGATAAAATTTCATGAGTGGCTTTAAGTGTATCTGCATTCACAATCTGTTTTCTGTTCCTCCAATTCACTTCTCAGAACAAGCCCATGTTATTCTTCATGGAAATGTTTATTTCAGATGTAATATTCACTTTCCTAAACAATTTAAATAGATTTTTTAATTCTCACTCTCACTGGAAAAAACTAAACAGTGCCACAGTTGCAGCAGGGAAGATCGACACAGTTTAAAGGAGAGAGAACACGAACATGTTTTTCGATCGAGTTCTGTGTTTTGTTTAGCTTGTAGTCTTTGCTGTGGCCCATTTAGCTTTGAAAGAGCTCTGCTTCTGATCTCTGTGCCATTCCCACTATACGCCCTAATCCTGCATCAACTCCTACAAGGACCTTTTATCTTACTAACAGCATCTGGGATGAAAGGAGACACTGATATGTAAAGTACCTAAGGCAACCTCCATGTGCTCACACTCTGCTAAATGTGGCTCAGTGACACAGCTCTTCAGCATAAAGATATGCCAAAATAAATCAAACAGGACTCACCTTGAAAGCTGCTAAAAGAAGGGGCAGGCAGCCCTTCAGGACCACAGGGCTCTTCAAACTCTCTTTGTACTTCTCTGTTTTCTCTTTTTTCAAGACAATGAAGACAGTGTCCCTGCTCTGAATTCACTGGAACAGAGGTTCTTCATCTGCTCTCCATCTTAAAACACCCAAACACGCAACTCAAAAGCAAAAGACAAAAATCTACCACACTTTTCCCATTTTCCCATTCAGACTTGCTGGTGAAGAATAAGCATCACACATAAATCTTGAAGTTCCTGCTCAGAGACCCTTTCTGACTAACACAGGACTTAAAGCTAGTATTCCTCTGCTAGAATGAAATCCCACACAGTTGCAGTTCCCACCCTACAGCTATGGTCCATTTTCTGGTAGAAGGGCTGCAAATGGACTAACACAAGGTGATTGAATTTTGGGTTGTATCCTCATGTAGGAGTGTGATGACTTTAAGCAGGAAGTGAAATATTTCTGGCTGCACACCCTCATCCAAGGAAAGCAGTGCCTGTCCCCACACAGGGTGTGCTGCAATCATGCTGCAGACACCCCACTTGCAGGGAATGCAGGGCACTCCCTTCCAGGGCTAGGAGTGCAAGGTCTTTGCAATGTTTTTGCTTGGACCACAGAGAGCCCCAGAGCTCCACATGCAGTTTTGGTAACCTGCTCTCTGTAGTGATGTGGTAACATGGGAGGCTCTCGGCCAGATTTTAAGGCACTCTGCAAATCAGGAAATTTTTAAATAAGACATTCATAACTAATTTTATTCTTTTAAAATACAATATCCAGATTGTCAAGTTTCCAGATCTGTTCTGAAAACTATATCAGCGTGTCAGTAAAAGATATTAGTCTAATGACATATTAATGTGGCCTCAGTGGGAGACATCCAATTACAATGTTTCATACAGCTTGCTTCATCTCTTGCTGTGTATGGCTAATGAAAAAAGACAGGAAATTTTGAAGAAAGGGAAGAGAAGATGACAATTTTTTGAATCTGGCCCTCAGCAATTGTGGTCATCTGTGAAATTACTTTTTCTGTAAGCAGAAAATTCTCCCTTTAGATATTTAACGGAAGAGCAATGGAAAATGGAAAATGCTTCTGTAGTGAATCAGGATAGTGGTATTTAAAATGAAATTAATAAAGGATCAATGATATAAAAAGGCTCAACTTCATTCCAGAAAGCATGAATACTTTAGTGGCTGTTGGATTTTTAAAAGAATCCTGGTTGTACTTTGCACATAATTCACAAAACCTTTTGCTCTGTAATTTGGATGACTGCGATACAGAAATTGGAGAATAAATCTCAATGGTTTGAGGGTGTATAATACAGGCAGATACCTTCTCCTCCAAGTTACATTCTCAGAACTACTCAGGTTAGCCACCAATCCACTGTCAACCCACCTCAGGTCTCAGCAGATAAAAGTCTGCAGCAGAACCAAACTGGTTTGTTGAGAACCCTCTCCAGTTTCCTATTTGCCTACTAAAAGAAGTCCGAGAGCAGCAAAGAGACAGGCAACAGAAGTTACTACTTTCAGAAGTTTTTTCTGATTCAGGGAGGGGAAAAAAAATCATTCTCCCTTTTTTTTTTAATATTAAGCATACCAGCAAACCCTGGAGCTATGCAGAAAATCTACCCATCCTGTCACTCATAAATACTTTCATAGAGTGCAATTAGTGCTTAACACAACTCGTTTTCAGACATTGGTGGAAGAGGGATTTGATTTTATGTTAGCAACCTCATCATCTGAGGGTCAGTGCTGGACTCCTTTGGTTGTGGGATATTTGCTAACAGAGGAAAAAGCATCAGCCTCTAAAAAGAAATCAGCTGGTGAGGAGCCATGCAGGAATTAACAGAACATACATTGATCTTCACCCCATTCCAGGAGCAGGAATAAAGGCAGAATGCACAGCAGTCGTGTGGCTTGCTGGTCTCAGTGATTAAGGCTCCCTTCTTGCCATAAGCACTTTCACCATTTTCAGTTCCTGTTGGCTACAGTGGACGCCAGTGGAGATTGGAACTGAAGCAGCATTTTGCTGGCATGTGGGCAGTAATCCAGCAAAACAAGAGCTTTTTTCCATTGCCATATGTGTCTATTTTCTCTCCCAAGCAGACCATCCATCCCATTAGTCAAACGGTGTAAACAATTTTCTTGACAACAAAAAATGTATCACATGTCAATCAAAAAGAAAGTCTAATGTGCCAACTACTACCTCAGTTGAATGTGCCTTTTGCTTAACTTCATTTCAGCTGCTGTAATTCTGGCAAAAGTATGCAAATATCCACACAACCTGACTGATGGAGAGACCTATGCTACTGCTGTTTGCTCCAGCAAATTTCACCTGGACAGGAATAATTCCACACAAATAGGAAGGATGCTTGTCTGGCAGTGCAGAGCTGCTCTGTAGTCAGACATCTCATAATGGCACAGCTATTCTACAGAAGCCAGTTTTAAAAGTCTACAAATTAAACTTGAAGAAAGCTTACAGGGTAATTACTGAAGAGAACAAGGACACAAAGGGAGGGAGGAAGGAATCTTTCTAAATGTCTGTAAACTCCTTAGGGGGCTAATCTTCAGAGAAGGGAGGCATCAGAAATCAAATCTGATGAATAATTTTTCAGTCCACATAGCACTGAAATATCATCCAACACAGATATCCAGTTTATATCCAGCCCCCACTTCTGTTTAATGGTTAGATAATCATGGATCATAAGTTTAGTTTTAATAACAGCCACAGCAGACACTTTATTAGCAGATTTTGCAGGCTACAGGGTTGTCATTTGTCATTATAGCAATTTTCTGGTTTAAATACTGCATCAATTTGTTTCTTCATTTTTTATTCTTTTTTTTTTTTCTGAATTAATGAATGTAGGTCTAGCTCTCTTCATTATGATCCTCTAGTACTATGAGTAACTATTTTGTCTATTTAAGAGATATCTGACCTCAGAAAATGTAACACATACAGCTACTGACTCACAGGGCTTCTAAGAAAGACCAGGAGTAGTCTCCTCTTCAGAGCAACTGAAGAATTTCTCGGATTTATTAAATTTTCTGTAAATCAAAGCAAATTCTCTAACAAATGTCCTGACTGATAAGAGGAGTGTGTGTTGAAGAAAATCACCTCCCCAGAAACTGCCCAGTGTTTAGTACATGCATTGCACCCTATTTATGGAAATAAAGAGGAGACACTGCCCTAAAATGACACTGGCACACAAACGCCTTCTAGAATGAGTATCAAGTGCAAGAGCCACAGTGCACTTGGCCTTTCCTGCATCCCTCATGGTCACATGTCCTGGTGGAGTTCCATGAGACTGAGAGTCTTTCTTGACCCTACACATCACAGCCAGGGTGCTGCGTGCTGGCACACGCCACACAGCACAGAATTTTGCTTAAACCAAAATCGTGCAGTTTGGCCAAAAGTCATCGTGGCCAGTAAGGGCACAGCAGTGAAAAGGTCAGTGATATTTAAGATATGAAATGAGATTTCAGATAAAGTTTCACCTGGTCTAGTGGAAGGTGTCCCTGCCCGTGGCGGGAAGGTTGGAACTGGATGATTTTTAAGGCGCCTTCCAACACAAACCATTCCAGGATTCTATGATAAATCACTAAGCTGCATTGTGGCTCTGTTTTCTGAATAGCAATGTTATTGTTTGTAAAGCATTTCAAATGACTGATGTGTATGTTTATTACCACAGTGCCAGCAGCTTCGAGGCATCAATTTAGTGGGAAAATTAGAAAGCTGCTACAAATACTTAAAAAATAATCACCTCTTCTTTTTTGAAATTTCTGCTCAAAATCAGCATCAGTTCTGCACAGTAGTATTACATTTCTCCATCTGAAGTTGTCTGAGAGCACAGGCAGCTGGTTAAATTTAACTAGAATTTTAAACAGAATAACATTCATGTGTTTTCCAGCTGTTTGTTCCCTTCAGAAGAAAAGCACTGTGGGTGGATGCTGTATCAGGAAGAGTGAAGTAGTCACAAAATTGGGAAAAAATGCATACTCTGAGTATTTGAAAAGAAATAATCTTAATTTACAATGCATTTCTGCCAATTATTCAAGAACTTCAGAATTTGCTTGTGGTTGCATTTGTGCAAGAGAAAACTATACATTTGAACACTACAAGCTGACTTGGAAGTGTCATAAAGCATTTGAACATTACATACAGGTAACATCTTTAATGTTTTACAATTCTGATGTAGCTGTCAAACCTAGATTAGGGTCTTGTTTGTATTACAACCTTTGGCACTTGGGCCAGCAGCATACATTATTCTCAACCTCCAGAAAAGACAAGAATGTTTGTTTTTGTTTTCTGTCTAGCCATAAAAAAGCCAATACTACTGAGTTAATTGCTCCCAGCACTCTTCCTATTGCTTTTCCCTAAGTTTACAGACACTGAAATTGCTGTAGTCCAAATGCATGAAAACTAAGCCAACTAACAGAAAAGTTATCTGTTTCACAGTTCTTGCTCAAATTAAATGGAAATTATGTTCATGCACAGATAACATGTGCTGATCTGGGCCCTGAGGCAGAGATTGAAAACAATCCCTTAACTGTATATATCTATATGTGTATATGTGTTTTACACTAATCTCTTTGGGCAAATAAAGGGTAACTTGAGTAATTTGTTTGCTCAGAAAAAAACATAGATGTGCTCATGCTGGTGGATTTGAATACTCCTATTTTGGGTGCCTGTAGCATTCTCACTAGTAGAGAGCAGCACAGAAGGATGGTTTCTCTTCACCACCCAAAGTCACAGACAGGCAATGGAGAGGGGATGCAAAAGCAAAGGGACTGATGCCACCGAGGGCAGTGGGCAGACAGAGGGGGCACAGAGCCCTGGGCTGTGCCAGGGAGCAGAGTCTGAGCTCAGCCACCGCCTGCCTGGGCCACTTCAGAGCTGCAGTTTTGCTGCAGTTTTCTTCTTGAGGTTGAATGGTAGTTACTTTTGGAAAAAAAAAATAAAAATAAAAAATAGAAATTATTTTTTGATAGAAAGAAACTTTAATTACGAAAGCTTGAAAACTCTCACCAGATTAAGAATCCAGATGCAGTGACTTCTAATACCCTTAGCCATGCATTTTCAAACAAAACAGGATAACAAGTTTGTCTTATAAAATTT
>VZTB01016734.1:0-33972 GCA_013397245.1 Thryothorus ludovicianus | reverse complement strand
TCTGTGTCTCTGTGGGTAGTGCAGAGATGATGAAGCACAGTTTTAATTTCTGTAGAGCACAACCTTTATAATGATTCCCACTCCCATACAGCACTTCCTGCAAGAATAATTCAGAATGGCTTTAGGATCTTTCCCCTTCACCCTGGATGAATATATCAGCCCCAAAGCTGTGCTGATGGCCAAATGGCAGCTGACACCCACTAAGCCATGATGAAGGTATGTACAAATTAATGAGTTTGACAGCAAATCTCCAGTCCATAAATAGGAGAACACCCTGTCCTGTTGTGCTGAGGGACATGTATCTGGTTCTACCTATGATCAATATCCTGTCTCAGAACTGTTCAGCACCTGGGGATGTGGCCCTTGGCACCTGCCTACATCAGTAGCTGTGATATCTACAGCATGAAAGGACTGAGATTATCATGCAGTGCCTCAAACACAATTTGAAATGAAATAAAATGTTTTTTGCCTAGATAGAATTAGAATGTACGAAAGCTTGAAAACTCTCACCAGATTAAGAATCCAGATGCAGTGACTTCTAATACCCTTAGCCATGCATTTTCAAACAAAACAGGATAACAAGTTTGTCTTATAAAATTTTTTCTCTCTTCAGAAGTCTTCCAAAAGAGGCTTCACTTTTTGATTATCCCTGCTGAAAGAAGGTGTCTGTAATTGCTTCTTCACATTTTATTTCTGCATGTTGGAAGCACCAGGTGCCTTTTCCAAACCAATTTTTCAGGATTAAAACGACAGTAGCTGCAAATTTATTCAATCAACAAACTAACTTTTTTTTTTTTTTTTTTTTTTTTTTGAGCAGCTAGAATGAAACCGTCAGTATTCTTGCTTAAATGTAGCTCATTTCTAACACACAAAGGAGTCAAGAGCAACAGCAACTACATTAATCATTTGATTTCTTGGAAGATGTCCTGCTTTCGAATGCACTTCCTTTGGCATTCTTGGAGTGCACTGCACCATTCTGTGTCTCTGTGGGTAGTGCAGAGATGATGAAGCACAGTTTTAATTTCTGTAGAGCACAACCTTTATAATGATTCCCACTCCCATACAGCACTTCCTGCAAGAATAATTCAGAATGGCTTTAGGATCTTTCCCCTTCACCCTGGATGAATATATCAGCCCCAAAGCTGTGCTGATGGCCAAATGGCAGCTGACACCCACTAAGCCATGATGAAGGTATGTACAAATTAATGAGTTTGACAGCAAATCTCCAGTCCATAAATAGGAGAACACCCTGTCCTGTTGTGCTGAGGGACATGTATCTGGTTCTACCTATGATCAATATCCTGTCTCAGAACTGTTCAGCAACTGGGGATGTGGCCCTTGGCACCTGCCTACATCAGTAGCTGTGATATCTACAGCATGAAAAGACTGAGATTATCATGCAGTGCACTGAACACAATCTGAAATTAAATAAAATGCTTTTTTCCTAGATAGAATTAGAATATGACTCAGATGCACAAAGCTCAGGGGCCAAAATCACTTCTGATTTAACTTCACTGAACTTGGAAGCAAAACCAGTGATGTATTGGCTATATTCTTATATTTAGGGTCCCCATAAGGCCAAGGCAGACATTTCTTCACTGCATTATTTCATTAAACTAATTTTAGCTCCTTTCTTATTTTAGTGTAGTTGGTACCAGTTAAAAGGACAGTAACAGTGATCCCAGCACTTGGCAGAAGCCCTGCTTAACCCAGCTCTGGAGTCTGACCACCAATATAAAACACATCTTTATTATAACACAAGATGCTGATACTTGTTTACTAACTTATTATCCCAGCAGTTAGTAAACAAGACGTCACATGAATAATTAATAGTTTCCAAAAAATCTCATAATTATAATCTAGTGGTACTTGCACTCCTCTGACTGCTGATCCGAGCATCTGCAGGTCAAATAGTTGTCAGAAATTAGCTAATTATATCCTTCCCCATGAGGACAAAAATCTTTAAATTTAATTAAAAGACCTTAACTCCAGTCCTGTACATTAAGGTCTATTTCCCATTGGATTTTCTTCTGTGTGACTTACAGTGATAGGCTTAACATTCATATTAGCAATGACTCTCGTCTGTGGGTCAGCTTCTTGCCTAGCATTGGCTGAAAGATAATTTGATCAAATGAGTCTCTGTGTCACCAACTCATCTTGCTACTTCACTTTCACCACAAAAAATAAAATAAAATTTTAAAAAATAAAATACAATAAAATAATAAAATAAAATAAAATAAAATAAAATAAAATAANATAAAATAAAATCTAAAAAAAATCTGAATTTTAAACCTCATTTTGTGCCAGTAGGTCTCATACTCCAGGTAGCAAGGAAAAGATTCACTCACAACATTTGGTTTGATATATACATTTGAACATAGTTCCAAAGGTCTCCAAAAATTATGAAAGGAGTGGAAATATTAAGCAAGAGGCACACCTAGAGTTGTTTTGGCCATGTAAAGCAGGCTGAGCTAAACAGATTATGAAACCAAAATACTCCTCCTCCTACTTCATAGGTTTTTAAAGGAAGGAATAAATAAGTTACTTCAGCATTTCCACCACACTAAAAAATACTATAAATCTATATATTTTTGCTTTGGTATAAGCATGCATTAATTATTAAAAGTATGTTTAGCACTATTGATTCTTTGCCAAGAAGACAGATTTATTACAAAAATCTAGATATTAGCGGAAAAGAAGAATTTTACATGGCTCTGTTATATCCACATTTACTATAATACCTGGATTAGGTTATCTAAAAAGGCATAATTTTCCTGCAGTTCACTGTAATGTCTCTAAATTGATTATACTATTGTTACAGAGCAGAGATTCACCCAGGATTCTTAACTAACAAATTTCCTTTTTTTAGGGTTGTAAGACTGCTGTAAGTTTTTTTACATTGTTCAAAACTGATAGCTAGCATTATATAATTGATAACAATAACACAAATGCAATTTAGCCTTATCAACTGTTTTGCTCTTCAGATCTCTACCAACTCAGATTAAAATAGACACTTTTGACACAGAAATAATAGAATGTTTCTCTTCAAAACTCTTTGTGGAAAAGGAAACCTTTGTAACAACTCTCTCTTGTAAAGAATTTTGCTATTTAAAAACAAAAAAAAAATCCTAAAATGAGGAGAGGAGAGGAGAGGAGAGGAGAGGAGAGGAAAGGAAAGGAAAGGAAAGGAAAGGAAAGGAAAGGAAAGGAAAGGAAAGGAAAGGAAAGGAAAGGAAAGGAAAGGAAAGGAAAGGNGGAAAGGAAAGGAAAGGAAAGGAAAGGAAAGGAAAGGAAAGGAAAGGAAAGGAAAGGAAAGGAAAGGAAAGGAAAGGAAAGGAAATGTTCATAGGAAATACTGCTTCCTAACCACATGCACTTAAAAGGAATCAGCAGAAATATAAAACAGATTGTATTCCTCAGTAAGGAGAAGAGATACTACAACCAGGATGATCCATTTTGAATTTAAGAAATGGTTGAATCTTGTGTGCCACTGTCTGAACCACTCATTGCTCACCCAAGCCTGTGTGTAGCAAGATTTCTGCAAGGTGCTGAGTCACAGAAAGGGCTCAGCACAGAGAATTAAACACCAGCAATCCTGGCTGCTCCAAAACAATCTGCTTTCAGGCAGGTTACGAGGTCATTTTTCTGCTGCCTTCTGCTCTTGAAGATCAGTGAAAAACTTGTTTGATATAACAAAAGGGGACAAAGATTTCTGTCAAACAAGCACCAAAGGACTGGGTCTACTGACATTTCTTCAGCTGACAGGTAGGAAGAATTCAACTATGTATAGTCCAGCAGTGCTCCTCAAACTTCTACTACTGAGCTACTTTGTAGAGAAAGCTAAAGAATATCAATTTTTTATCACAGGGCCTTCACCTTAAAGACAAAATGACACGGCATAGTGGAAAAGTTCAGAAGCACAGTGGAAAGAATGCTGAAAGAATAAGAGCAACCAGAGTAAAAAGACTGATTTTCTCCAGGTGGAGGCAACACAGTGTGATTAATAATGGAAAGGGAGAAGGGGGCTCCCCACCTTCTCTAACTCACAGGATGGACACTTTGATCTGAGTCACTCCCCGAGTGAGGCTGAACACCAGAGATAAAAATCAGACCATAAATCTTAATATCATAGCCTGTTATGATACTGACTAATTTATTCTGCATTGAAGACAAGGGGTTATAAAAACAAATTTATGGCCACTGTACTTATTACAATTAATTTTCCCCACAGTGATTTGGAAAAACATTACCTTTCTAGAAGTGCCTTTTTTAACAGCCCCTTGCTGCCTTAAGGTGCCTGGCTACATCCAACATTCACTCAGGAAAGAGAGCAGAGTCCTTGCACTCAGGAAAGGAGAGATTTCATCAGCCACAGCAAACTCAGATGACTCAACATCCCAGAAGGTCTTTTCTTTCTTTTAATTATCCATTTTACCCACAGATAAGATTGGATATTTCTGATGTAAAAGCAAGACTGATATCCAAAACTGCTTGCTTGTGTTTAAATGGATAAAATAATATCTGTTTCTTCAGCAAGTGTGTGTCTGCACCAAACCAGCCTGACACAGGAATACTGATTTCCCTGCTAAGCACCTCTGATCTCAGGTCCTGAATTATCCCTATATTCAAATAAATTATGATTACTGCTGAGCCTTACTGGCATCAGTACCAGCTCTGCTTCTGATAAGAGAGAAAAGCGAGTATCTCACAGTGCCTGGGGAGCTGAGGAGGATAAAGATACAGAATTTTTGTGCATTGTTTTACTTTCTAATAACCTTGTTTCTATTTCTCCCTTCTGCTGCCCAAAAACATGCTCCTCAAGATATGGGTGCTTCCTAATAAAGTAGGAGTGGACCAAAAAAAAAAACTGAGAAAAGTTTTTAAAATGTTCCTCAGACTGGCAGCTCCTCCCTTACAAGAGGCAGGACTGTGCTGCAGCTAATATTTCTGCTGAAATACATTGAGATACTGATATACTGAGAAAATACATTGCTATTTCTTACAACTTTATATATAAACGACTATACAAAAAAATCCCAAAACAACACAAAGTTATACTTAACATGTGGATTGGCTTGCAGTATTTTCTCCCCATAACCTACAGCTTTTGTTTTTTTTTCTAAAATGGTGACAATTTCTGGTCTGTAAATGTAATTTTAATGTAGTCTTTGCAGGCAGAGTCAAAGAGGTAGCTCCCTGTAATTACTTCCTCAATCACTCTCCATGAATGAAGCACTCCAGGCAATGCTAAAAGTCCTTTTGATCACTGGAAATACCATAAATTTTAAAACAAGATTGCATTAGGCTGCCAAATTTATAACTAATTTCCCAATAATTCCACTTCCTACTAATTTTCAAATTGTGCTTACATGAAGAAACTCAAAAGTATTGGGGTTTTAAAAGAAGCAGAAAAGTAATGTAATTTAGGAATTTTATAAAAACTGTTTTACATTAAATTATGACAGTCTCCCAGCTATATATTTTTGCAGTGGAGAGAAGTTAAGGGGCTTCAATAAATGTGAAAGGGAACAACCAAAACAGCAGGATCCAGACAAGTCTGAAAGCTGCCCAAGCCAGCAAACACAATTTAGATCTGGTGATCACTGGCTGAAAGTAACACCTGAACTCAGAGCCCTGATCTTTCTGCCACCAGCAGTCCCCCAGTGCCTGATGCCAGACAACATCACAGCCCAAATGATACAAACCAACCCCATGGAAATCAGACTTCAAATAGATGCCAAGCCACAAATTTCTAGGATTCTGAGGTGTTGGTTAGAAAATAAGTCCCCAGATGTCCCAAGAAATTTGAACCAATTAATTCCATGATAAATCTTCAGTCTCAGCAAACAATTAAGATCAGTCCTTACTGCCTTTAGATAAATAATCAAGTTATCATCACAGTTTTTTGGGTTGAATTTCATCTCAAAGATATGACTTCCACTCTAAGTATTGTACTACAGCATTTCCAGCTTCTTTCCTTGCCTTGAACCTCATACTAACATATGTTCAGGAAAGAAATAAACACCAAACAGAACTTTTGAGAAATTAAAAAGAACAAATAGATCCCAGCCAGTTTTCCTCTTATTACTGTAATATACTTTTTAATCAAATTTAGAAAAGACTATTGGCTATGCATAAAGGTTACTAAATATCAAAATGTTAGTAAAAAGTTCATATGAATTTAAAAATAGGAAAAATCCACACTGCAGGTGGAAATCTTATTCTAATCTAGGTAAGAGAAATATTAGCTGTGCATACAGATTTGTGAGTCAGGAACTGGACTGCAAGACAGCTCTATTCTCCACCTAGTTGATGCCAATTAATTTCCAGCTCCATTTTGCTGTTAATTAGTGCTGTTCAGAGTCCAAGTTTTCCAAGGCACAGATTGCTAGTAACCAAGTGATCATGTAAATGAGGCTCTGTTATTAATGCTGCTAGCTAGGTTGGAACAAAAATAACAGCAGTTTGCAACTTTGCGTTTTTAATAAAACCTCGGTAGAAGAAAAAGTGAAATCATCCAGTCTTTAAATGGCAGGACACTGCCAGTTTTCCTACCTATAGTAACTGAGAATCTGCTCTCACTAAAGACAAGCCTATCAGAAACCATATTTTTTGCAGTGAGTCAGTGATGCAAACAATTAATTAATCCCTTCCCAAGGCAGGTCTTTGGCTTTATTCTATAAAGAGAAAATCGGAAGTTTCATGTTTCTTACCAAGCTACTTTCTGAATGAAAAAAAAGTGGAGAACTGTAATTCCAAATAAATATCCTTCTATTTGGAGACAAAGCCAACCAACAATGCACTATCCTCAAAAGTACTGCATTATAATAACTTCTTTTTTCTGTCCAAGAACACTGGGTTTACAGACCTTTGTATTAGGAGATAGCCCTGGTTATTCTATGCTAAAGGTAAGCACAGGCCATTATGGTTAATGGGAGAGACATTTCTCTCTGAGCATAAATAAAGTGTGACTGCTGTACTCTGGAGAGGAAGTTTGAAATTTGGTCTCTTTCAGAAACATATGTCCTTCAATTGTGCCAATTTGTGTCTGGACTTCTTTTTCCCTTGTCTTTCCCAAATAAAATGCCTCTTGATGAGACATAAGCAAGCTGTGACCGACTATCCCCTCTTTATTGATCTGATCTCAGGATGAGTCTTTTGCCATTGAGCTTCCTTTCAATTTCCTTTGAATTCAGAGAGTGAAGGGTGAATGCTGATCCTACGGACTGCAGAGGAGGCAATAGAGAATATTCAAAGTATTTGATTTATTTACCTCATCTGCTCTTTATTTAATTGTTAGCCAAGATGACACAGCTTTTTAAGTCAATACGTTAAAGAGCAATTTCAGGTACTGCTTCTCTCACATTATCCCCTGACATTTTAAAAAGCTTTTTCTCTTCACTATTGCCATATTAAAAAGCTAACTGAATGAATTCCAATGAGGGGGGTCACTTGTTCAAGCAAATGGGAGAGATTTCAAATGCTAGATATTGTAGAACACCTCTGAGGAGGGCCAAATGCATGAAAAAAGTTGCAAAATTTGACAAATATTTTTTCCACTGGATCATACTCAGTTGAGACATCTTCCACAACAGTGTCTGTAGCAAGTGTAATGTTGAAGTCAACATTTCCTTTTTTTGTCTGTGTTCATTAAAAGTGTTCACGCCTTGAAAACATTTTTTGTTGTTTGACCTCTAGACAAGAGGATTCAGAGAAAGATCCCTGTTCTACTCTAAGACAATAGCTTCATTTTTCTAGTTGGAAAGGGAAGAGAAAAACTACTGTGAACTTATGTGTCAGAAGTCACCATTTTTTCACCAAAAGGGAAATAAAAGAGAGGGGAAAAGATGACCAGAACCTGAAAATTTTCCATTTTCCCTCCAAAGACAGG
Source organism: Thryothorus ludovicianus (assembly GCA_013397245.1). Taxonomy (NCBI): domain Eukaryota; kingdom Metazoa; phylum Chordata; class Aves; order Passeriformes; family Certhiidae; genus Thryothorus; species Thryothorus ludovicianus. The sequence continues at coordinate 26,081 of VZTB01016734.1, read as the reverse complement.
GAGTTCTAAATACTCGTTTTTCAAGGGCAGCATAAAATCTTGATTAACACAAGCCAAGATACCGAATGAGGATTTTAAAATTCTCCTCAGCAAAGTTATTGTAGGAGACCATGACAAAGCAAACTGATTCATAAGGAGATCAAATATCAGCTGTGCTTTTACAGACTCTCAAAGTTCATATATAAGATGGGAACAAATCAGCTGAATTTCAATGCAAGGACTTTTTGTGCATTTCCCCATATCCAGCCTCTCAAAGCCTGTGGGACTGATTCTCTCTGAGCCATTCATCTACTTTTGCTTTACATCTGCCTTAATGGAAGGAAGCATCTAACACCAAGACTTTTATAAATAGCAGCACTTAAATCCAAGATAAGCACAATTCACAGTGCTGTACTCAATGGGAATATTCCTCTAAGGCTTTGTAACCTGTGTGTAAAACTGTGTTTCAGGCTGAAATCTGGCATGACTGGATTTCACAAGAATGGAAATCTGTGGTTCTTTAAGAGGACAATTAGATGAAACAAGTAGTGGGTGACTGCTTACCCAGACAGAAACACCAGCTTGGCAAGTTAATGTTTTTTTTTTGCTAAGTGATTACTGTCTAGCATGTACAATATCCATTAATAGAAATTGAGTTCATATTCATGTGGAAGGCAATAGCCCCAGGCACACTACTAATGAACAGAAGAAGAGAGAGCTCTAGGCTTGGACTAAGCAGCACTTCCACCCATGAAACAGTGGAATCTGATATAAAAAAGTTCCAAAAGCAAATTGTCAATATCTGAGTATGGCTTGCTGAAATGGAACCATAAGGTAAGCTAGAGAAGGGGCACAGTTGCTCAAAATTACTGCTGATTAAAACCCTAACATGCTGTTCAGATACTGGGAATAACGATATATTTACCATGCTGAAGGCTATAAAGGTCTAGAGAAGAAGAAAACAAAGCACTCAGATCATATTTCCAGGTGTTTCTCTAAAGTTACTTCCTCTTTGGTGCAGCTGGAATGGTGCAAAGGGATGGAACAGGACACAGCAACCAATTCACCACCTGTCTGCAGAAGCTTTTGCACCATTAGCTGGAATAGTTCTTCAGTAACCTTATTGTATCAACATGGAAACACAAGACCTTAATTTCCACCACAAGGTATATTGTCCTTTTCATAGTTCTTTATGTTTTTATTTCTCTATGCCTTAAAAGAGGTAATAAACTAACAAGCACAGTAGATGCATATGAGAGACGTTAAACTTCCTATTAATGGTCACAAAAGCAAAAAACCTGCATGTTAATATCAAAAACCTGAGTGATAGACACTCATTTATGCACATAAATAATATTCTACCAGAGAAGTGAAAGCGACATTCTCAATTTCATATTCTTTTTTTTTTTTAATATAAGAATACTGAAGAAAGAGAGATTTCTAAGTATTAAATTCTAAAAACTCCCAAACCCTCTTTTTTTTCTACATGCCATTGTGCGTGACACTGGAATAACAGGGTACCAACAATTACAGTATCTTCATTCTGCACCTCTAGCATGGTTGGAGTCCAGTCCTTAAGTTCCCAAGGAGTCATACTGAAAAGAATACAAGTATTTAGGACTATTCATCTTTTTGCTGTTGCATCAATCAAAAATAAGGTTGAATCTCTAGGCCTTAATTTAATGATTTAATTTCTATTCAGGGACATTTTTAAGAACAGAACTCCTTTGGTATGTACTCTCCACAGTGTGAGACATAATGCAGTGTTAATATTAGCACCTAAATGAAGAATACTTTCTTCTCCAGTGCCCATCAGGTGGCATTTAATGCACCACAAAACTTTATTGTCTCTTCCCAGAAAGGAAAATAGAGTGGAGCCTGTCAGATCTGCTTGCCATGGTCAGTCACCACTGCAGTTGGAGTGTTGAGTGAAGGGGCAGGGAATGGCACTTGGAGCCTCTCAGGAATTCTCCTGTTTGCTCACTGGAGCAGGGTACCAAGGTATGAGCATCACTCCATGGCCTCACCAGTGCAGAGCTGATCCCCCAGCACATCCCACACAGGACTGAGCACAGCCCAAAGTGCCTGAGCCAGCTCCCAGGAGTGTGAGCCGGGTGTCCCATCCCACCCACACCAAACCAGGGCCACTCAGAAGAAACCAGGCACACCCCAAACACAAAGCCTGACAGCTGCTCTGTGTGCAGCTGCCCTGCTCTGCACCAAAGCTGCCTCTGTCAGGGCTCAGCCCTGGCTGCTCTTGGGTCACTGAGACAGGATCAGAAACTGCCTGCTGAACTCTGACACGAGGCTCCTCTCCTCCTGGCATCCTCCATTTCTGAGGTTAATAAAACAAAGCCACTTATTATTTGGTCGTATTTAGTCCTTAAAAGTGCTTTGCAAACACAACTAATTCATTAAGTAGCCTGTGCAGTAGCATCAAAGCACTGGTTTTAATTAACCACCTTAAACCCCACAGTTCATGTAGAGTTAAAGGAGTCTTTTTCATCAGCTAGGTGTACAAAAGAGGAGAGGAAGGAGAAAAAAAGGTACAGATTAATTTTTCTGTGAATGTTCTATGCTAATTATGTTTTTATTTTCCACCATTCAGTACAATTCCATACTAAATAAAAATCTCTTTTTTTTTCCCTGAAGTAATTTATATTAAAAAACCAACAATCTCAGTCTTAGTTCCAAATCTTAATCCTAAAACTCCACTACTTGTATTTCACAGAGATTCAACGTCTCTAAAAGCTGCATCTGCAGGTGCCACCTGCCCTACCCAGGGCTGTGGCATCACTGAGCATCTGCAGAGGGATCCCACATTGGCAGACATTTAAGTCATTCTGGTTTCCAGTTCAGGTCCTCCTTTCTCTATGTGCATCTAATCAAACCCAACAGTCTTTTCTGGCTTACACTCTCAACTGCCTGTGTTTGGGATTTCGCAGTGGTGGTGTTTCACACCCAAGGGGGTGGAGATTTTACTGTGATCTTGTTACATATAAGCCTGTTACGTGTTCAAACTTCTGGGTATGAAAGAAGATTTGTTAATTGTTCATCAGTGTAACTATCACAAAGCATAGCAGTGACCCCCTGACTTATGCTCAAGAGTTTAGAGCTTATCACCAGCAGGGCTCAGACACTCACTCTCAGCATCCCAACACTGGGGAAGGAGAAGAGAGAAAGACTGGGCTGCATTTGCATTTTTCAGTCTGCACTCTACATGCCAGAGGAGAAAGATTTGACTTTTCAGTCCAACTGTGTGAAATTTGGTATTCAAATGTGGATTTGTCTCCATGTTGTAAAAGCAAAGTACAGAGGTTGCTCATAACAGAGTCGAGCATCTTCCAGTACAGAAATGGGAGCAAGAGAAAGGATAAACAGCACAAGGATGACCTTAGGCTAACCCTGTACCTCCCTGATCCACACAGGCTGTGTATTTGCCTGTCCATCTGGTATAAATCAGAGAAACCTTGAGGCTCTGGTACCAACTGAGACCCCTCTGCCCTCTCTGCCTGTTATCACTGTGCTGGGTGCTGGTGAATCCAACAGGAGGCATCAGCTGTGGGCTGGGCAGACACCGTGCAACCCTCAGGATCCACTGGATCTTAGGAATAGATGCCCATTAAAACCTGCCTCGGGTACTGAGATTGCCCCACAACATGCAAATTACAATGGAGACAGACATACAAGCTGGCATTTGGTGACAAAACTTTAAACACTGCTACCATCGATTTTTTTATATTACTGTTTAGAGAGAACACATCAAAAAAATAAATACAATTTTCTCTTTTCAATGTCTGCTCCAGTATTTGATAGAACACTAAAGTCATTAACGCAGCACAATTCCTTTTGAAGGCAATAGTTTCCTTTCTACTTTTTCTCATGGGCAAAAACTAAAATACTAACCTACAGTGTACACCTCTCTGGAATGAAATCCTGTATATATTCCTCCGGAGATTTACAGTGTATACACGAAGAGTTACAAATGGCAAAAGAGAAAATGTGCCTGTATTTTCCTATACACGTTCAAATCTTTCCTTTAGAGACATTTAAATCCTCATAAATTGCCCCTTGCATATGAAGCTTTCTTTTTAAATCTTAAGCAAATTCCACTGCTTTTCTATTGCATAATGAAATAGCCAATCATGCTGAGGAGGTGATGTTAAGCTTGCAGCAATGGCTGAGAACATTTCATAATTCAGAAATGCCATAAAATCCTTCATCACAAAAATTCATTTTTTTATAATCTCCAGAATTCTCTAGGATGTATCTAACATTAAACTCCCAAAACAAGAAACCAAAACCAGATATGTTCACTTCCCATTCTAGACTCCACCCTCACGTAGCTCTACAAAGCAAATATATTGGATTTTTTCACTTCTTTGTTTGAAATTTATCCCAGCATAAAATATACACACACAAACACACAGTCTATGAAACTTACACCTTTCTCTTCTGCAAATGGGCATTTTTGTCCCAGTTTTGTCTACAAAATAATTAATAGAAGATCCTTGGTTTTCTAGTTTGTTTAGCAAAGAGCCTTTCAAAAGACAGCATGCTATTTTTTGAAACACAAGAAATCAGGTAAGACTAGGAATTCTATGTGTAATATTCACTATGAACAACAATGAAGTTCCTCAGTTGTGGCAGTTTATTACAGATGTGTTTACTTTAATTGGCTCACCCCAGTGTTTCCTATCACACTGCACTCTGTTCTGACAAGTGCTGCATCCATGAGTTGCAATTTTCCTGCTATGAGAGCCCTTGCTCAGCTCCTGGGAACATGAGGTAGTTAAAAGACCTGTAGGGGTGGCACCTGGGGACATTATTTACTGGTGGGGTTGGCAGTGCTGGCTTAATGGTTGGACTCAACGACTTTAAGGGTATTTTCCCACCTAAACAATTCTGATTCTGTGTCCTGGTCTATGCAATCACAGAGGACATGAAAGGAAGTAATGCCTATAAAGGACAGTGTCAACGCCAAAGACTTGAACACAGTAAAATATTTGATTGTAAGCACATGGATTCTTTTTCCTGTGTCCACAGAGACTAAAATTATTTTATAAGACAAAATGGAATAAATTACTATTTATAGTAATAGAAGTACTGATATTTACATTGAATCTCTCAACAAAGAGAATGTGCTGAACAACCATAGAATTTAACTTTTTACACATATCTAGTAGTTCAAAAATTTGGTATTTGTTGTTTTTATAGTTTTCTGGGGAGCTCATCTTGTTAAGGAACCCTCCTTGAAAAAAATAAAAAGAAAAAGCTTTTGCATTCTGAGTACCTTCTACTCTGAGCCAATAGCCCCTTGTCCAATTCCTCTCCAGTTCCAGTGTGCTGTGAGTTCAAGTGAAAACTGGCCGAATGATCAGGCCTGGGTGCTTGTGATCAGCTAAAGAACATTCAGCTGGAAGCAAGACTCCAGAGATCAATGTTGTCTAACAACTTCATCAGTGACCTGCAGAGCACACCCTTAGCAAGTTTGCCACAGATCCTGGCTGCCTTTGGGAAAGCACAAAGGGAAGGCAAGGGAGGAGAGCCTTTCTCTCTGCCTGGAACTGGTGAGGCCTCATTTGAAGGATGCACTCAGTAGTGGGCTCTTCAGCCTGATCTTGCACAATATTGCCTCTCAGTGATAACAGTCAATATTCTTAGTTAATTTGATGGGACTTTAGTGTATCTCCAAAACCCTCAAAAAATTATAGCAACGTGACAGGTCTATAGGAGAGCCTCAAGAAAAGCCCTAACAATGTACAAAGTGTGACTGAACCCCAGACTTTTCAACAAATCCATCAGACAGATCAAAGTGATATTTCAGTTCACTTGTCCTGTTATTGTTAAGCTTCTATTTTTTCCTGAGTTGCTTTGTTTTTCTTATTTTTCCCCATTTAACTCTCTCTGCCCTTCCCAAATTGTGAGTCAAAGTCTAGTTCCAGCAAAACGTCTCCTTGCTTGCTATTGCCACAGAAGATGCCTACTACTGAACTCTTCCTTGCCCATGAAATGGGCCTTTGCCATCACAGAGCCACATGAACAAGGACAAAGGGCACCAGGGATGAGTCAGAAGCAGAACTGTTCCTGTTCTTGCCCCAAGTATATAAATTTTGTCAGCCACCGTTTGCCTGTGTGTCACTCTCAGTGGTGACAGCACAGCAGCACCAGCAAAAACATGACTGGCAAGAGGTGGCATGAGCCAGCTGCTAAGCCTGAATCTTGAATATTAAATGTCAGCTGTAGAAAGGCCATGAATAAAAGGTGTGCAGTCATCACTCTCTCTCTTCTGAATCACCCAGTGCTCTCAAATTCTTTACAGAAGTAGAGTGCCAAGGATATAGATTCTATGTTCACAGGAACCTTCTCAAGTGCTCAACACTTCCTTTCTGAAGAAAGATGAATCCTCTGTCTGGAAAAGGAGAAGAAATGAAATCTGCTGTCTGAAAGGGGCATATCCTAGCAACTCGCCCTCCTGGTGCTGGTCTACCTGGCTGAGTACAATAGCTCACCACAGCTTTCATCAGTGCTGGTATAATGGTTAAGTAAAAGTGACTTGGTATTTCTGGGGTTCAGTAATTGGATTTGGAGCCTTTAACCTCCAGGTCACAGGGTCAGATCCAGCTCCAGTTCATAGAGTCTGAAAATCATTAGAATCACAGACTTGTTCATGGCATATATGAAATGAATGTGTGGCTTCGGCCCAGCTGCTAGTGAGAATGAGTCCCTTGTCAACTCTTTCAGCAGAAAAGCAGGGGATTAAATGAGTTAGGAATACAAGTTAGTTTTTTCTCCAGAAGGGTGGTCTCTGGTCAAAGTTGAGACAATTTATCAGGTGAGTTCTTATTGCTGCCTGCTCTGCAGTAATCTTTATGAGCATAAAATTTCAAGCTTGAGGTCTACATATTTCAGAATCTTCAGAGTTCCTACATTTATTTTGGATAGAATAAAAAAAAAAATAAAATCCACATTTGACCTTCCTTTTAAAATTTGTTCAGCTCAGCTGAATTTGATTCTAGTTTTTCAGAAATCTCAGCAGGCCACAAGTGGCAGCAGCACTGTAGACTGGACTCATAGAGGTGCCTATATCCAGATGCCTTTGCATTGAATTTACTGAAAATGTCAGTAAAAAAAAAAAAAATAGAAAAAAACCAGAGAAAAATTCATAGCCTTCAATGAGATCTTTGGCTTATAGGAAGCAGAACATAAATTTGAAAGAAAAGAAAGGAAGGAAGGAAAAAAGAAGTGACTCCATAAACATTTATCTAGCAGTTACAAACCCTTGCACTTGAGCAGCATGCACAGACTCAAACTCAGGCAGCTCTCACCCTGTGCTGGATTCCCCAGCTCTGACTGCAGCACACACCTGCCAAGGGCAAAGGGGGCGTGAGCAGAGGTGAACCTGGCTCTGTCAGTGACAATCGCTTTAACTGAAAAAATGTTTACAATAAACACCAAGCCCACAGAACTTGCTTTTTTTAGAAGATTTTAAAGCCAGCCCTAGTTCCCAAAACGTCATGGGTGTGTAAGCTTTTGAGAGAGCAGGATAAAGTCAAACCTTCACTCCTCAGCACTTTAGCAAAAACAAACACCTTCCCCTCCCCAGATGAAATTCTTAAACTTTACCACACTTTTTTGAAAACTGAAATTTAGACAACACGGAAAGAAAGACTGTGCAATTAAATAAAATTAAAAATATAAACAGAACTACAAAACTTGAAAATACTTACAAAGCACTAATAATTATTTGCCTCTTTCTTTACAAACCATTCAATGAATCCCAGTTTTATACAAAACATTCACAGATTCCCAAACGTTGTTTACATGCACTTAAATACTTGTTTAGTGTGATTTCTTTTTTTTTTTTAATAATCAGTTATGAGTTTATTTGTATTGGGTTTGTTTCTCATAAAGCATCTGTTCTTCTGTTTCTTTTTACATGACTGGCACTCTCCTAGTGTAAATGACTGGACTGACATTTATTGGATTGGGCTTCACATGGAGCACCTGTGAGCAATATGTGCTGTGTGTGACTTTCTTATGCAGCCCTAGTAATTTTAATTGTTTTTGGCATGTTTTTCCTGCCATATACTGTAACTTGACCTTTGCAAATATCCATTTCATTTTGATGCTTGTGAAATGAAGTAGACTAATATTCCAGAAGAATAAAGTCCTCTATTCAGTCACAGAAAGAGATACAGAAAATGTAGTAGCAGCACAATGTGTTTTTCAACAAGAGATTCCCAGATTCCTTGGGAAAGAACACAGTATACCTAGCAAATAATGTAAATGTCTGCAGAACATAAATGGCATGGGGAGAGAAGGTGGTCCAAAAGAAAAATGTAGGAATATAAAAAATAATTTTAAAAGAAATCTCTTTCTCAGTTAGTAGGAATCACAAGGTCTGATTATTCTTTTTTTTCTCCTACCTAAGTTTATAGTACTGTTGCAGATACTACTATAGAACATTTGGTACTTCTATTTTCTAGTTGCTTTTTTTTTTTTAAGAGCACAGCCATTTTTGCAAAGCCTCTTGAATTAAGCTAATCAGTTATTACTTTTTCTGAAGTAAAACTGAAGAGAATGACTTTTTCCCAGGACACAAAATGGGCGAGGAATAGACAAGGGATCTGAAGTTGAGAGTTCTTGGGTTCTGTTCTCATGGAAAACAATTAGAGAGCACTGCCTTATAACTGGAGAAAGGTATGCAACAGCACTGCTCCACAGTTAGTGGAGTGGATTTCTTTAAGGAATTACATCCACTGCACCAGGTATATTAACCCTATTAACACACCTTTCAGATTGTTCTCTACAGTACCTTGCTTTAAGAATGAGAAGAGAGAAAAAATTGAAAATCAGAGTGTAGGGTATTTTCAATCAAAAACATTCCAGTTACTGATTTTACTTACCTAGGGCTTCAAATTATATAAGCTGGACAGAATTTTAGTTGCATGAAAATAATGATAATTTGAGGGTTTTACAGTATTTCTGGTTCTTGTATTCTGTGAATGGTAATCAAGCTCTGGACTCCTTTTTTTAATTAGAAGAAGAGTAATGGAATACACTAATTAAAAGCTGCAAGCATCTCCTCAACCAGCAGTTTAACCAATAATGTATTATTTATTAAACACCCTCGCTAGCTGGCACAGTGCTCAAAGGGGTGCAGATCTTGTGGCAGCAATGACAACCTGATGACACAGCTCCTCCTGACAGGCAGTGCTAATGAGCTTTGGCAGGGATCACTCTGCCCCGAGCCTCAGAGGCTCCAGCCACAGGCCTGCACTGAGATTTCACCACTCAGGCTCCCCCAGAGGAGACAACATAAAGGCAAATGGGCCGAGGCTGCAAAGTGCTTATGACAAATGAAAGTGCTGTGAGAAATCCCGTGGCGCTGTTCCTCAAAAGGCACGGGATGTTTTATACCCACAATAAGCTTTGGAATGCCACGGATCTAAAGGTGCCCTGCACTAAATGAGAAGCTGACCCACGATGTTCAGCTCATGAACATTCAAAGGCAGCACCTTGTTACTACTCACTTAGCAAGGGTTCTGGGTCAGAATGCAGTGTGTGTTAGAGAGCTGAGTACCCATAATAGCTAAGGGCCCATCAGCATGAAATAATCAGCAGCAGGACAGAGATATTGTGAGCTGGACCTACACCTGGTGCAAACTGAGAGACCAGAGGACAGCAGAAGGCAGCTGAGTCATGCTGGCTAATCAGCTTATGGATTATGATCCAAACAAATCTCTTGTAGTTTGCCATAATTATTACATTTATGTGTTTGACCCCATTTTAAATTCATAAAATAAATTGAAAAATACTAACATCAGCTTTAAATCAGTAACAGTATTAGGCCCAGGATTATGACCTTTTCTTCCTATACAGCTACATTCTGTAAAATGAGATCTATTGGTTTCATTTCCCCAGCACAGCATCCAGAAAAGCCTTCAAGTAGAATTATTGCTTCTATTAAAACATGTACAATCTTCTAACTCTTCCCGTTTTCCCAGTTTAATATGAAACAATTGAGTTATATCAATACATTAAAAAAGAATTATCTTTATCAGCATCCTCAGAAGTCGTGATTAATGCAACAATCTCTTTCCTCTAACTGAAGATGCCACAGGAGGTACTAGTCCTTCTTGAACAATTAGGTAATTTAAGCTTTGTAGAGTACACATTTTTGCAAAGTGGTCAATAACTCCTGGTTAAGTAAAAGCATTCCTTTCAATTAATACAAGTTTCTAAGTAAACTTACACATACAACAAAACCCACAACAGACTCGGGTCTTAAAGGCATCTGCTTACAACAGTGTATTAAGAAAATCTGATTTACTACACTATTAACAGAATACCAGCACATTCTATTAAACCTATGCTGGTGAATACTGTGGGGCCAGCTCCCCCTGTTGCTAAAGAAGATGCAGGATATCATCCATACATATGCACCCACAGAGATGCTGCTCCTGCACCACAGCAACAGCATCATCGCATTGGGAAGATGAGGAACTCAGGGCCAGAATAACACAAACAGCAAAACAAATCTCCAGAGATCTGCCTGCAGCCTATTAAGTGCACATAGAAGCCACACAGAAGTATCTCACCTAAAGGGCACAATGTGAGAGACCATTGAGGCAGGATTGCCCCCACTTCTTGCATCCCAGAAGTCCTGTTCACACAATGCTGGCTCCTAAGGGCCTATAATTCCACAAAACAACTTTCACAGACTGAATGGAAACCTTTCAACCTTCTACCAACAGCCAAAGAAGTTTAGAGCCTACTGACATCCATATACATCAAGAGAAAAAGTTTGTAGTCAGACCTGGTGTGGCTCATTTTCAGTTTTAAGAACTGGGCCAAAATTGAGAAAACTCTTTAGGTTTTGTTCTGAGCCTCTGTGAATTATGTGAATTATATCAGTGATGTAGCATCTACGTAGAGATGTGTATGGATAGAATAAGTCTACTCATACCTGTGGGAATGGCAGTGTTAAAAAGAAAATAAATAATCCTGCCCAACTGAACTTTCTTTTTATTTAGCAAGGGACGTTTTTGTCTGATATGTGCGTGAAAGGTTGGATGGAAAGTCAGTGTTATTAGATTTTATGCTTTTCTAGAGACATTGTCATCTGAGCCTAATAACTTTGTTTCTCCTCTACTCTCTTCAGGGGAATAAATGGATATTTAAAGTTTGGTTGAATTTTTGTGCTGGGGGACTTGGTTATTTGGTATAAATGTGATCCATTTTCACCCCTCCCCCTTCCCTCCTGACTCTTTTCTGTTCTGTACATTTTCCAATTAGGAACCCCAGTGACAGAAACCAAGCGCCAAATTACCAGCCTGAGGCTAAACTACAGCAGCAGCTAAATTCCAATTTTAAAAATCTGATTGAAGAATGTGGGTCTTTATCTATATGCCAATGTATGTGCAACAGGAAGGTTCTCTTCTTTCCTCCCTTGGCCCTGTGAGCAGAGAATCCACTAAAAATACCAAAATGAGATCATATCAGTTGATAAGAAAACTCACAAAAGAAGAAACTGTGTGTCTGTATAACTGCAGCAGTATCTCTGAGTCACATTTCCTGTGATGAGCCATAAAAAATCCCAATTCCAAATTCCCTTCTTGTGTACAGGCAACGTGTCTGTGCTCCTGGGAGTGCACACAATGTCTGTGTGCAAGGACTGAGGGGATGCTGCACCTGAGGTCCTTCACATTACGCTTATTTCACATTAGAGGCCTCTATCTGGGTTTTTAGCAGCCTCCTGTAGTTAAAGCCTCACTAGCTTCCCATTTTCCCTTATGCAATCCCAGGTGCATGTCCCATTACTTTGATCTCTCTCTGGATGAAGCTGTTGTCCCTCACTTTGTTATACTGTGCTAACACAGGGAAGTCAACTGCCTGGGACTAGAAATACAGAAATTTAAAAACCCCCTTGAAACAGGTACATTACTGTGCAAATAAACCCAGAATCTGGGAACAAGTACTTGCCAAGTACATCCTTCTGAGTGACCTGTCCCTGGTCTTTATGCCCAAACTGAGGAATGAGCATCTCAGTCACACTCTCTGCATAAGCTGCTGCCTGGGCTCCTGCCTCTCTGAGTGCCCTGGCTGGCATCCCACTGGAGCCCTGGGGCACAGGAGGGAATGTCAGACACCCATTCCATGCACAGCTCACCCTGGCAAGGGAGTTTCATGCCATGGTTCTCTTTTGAACTCAATCTTCTGCTCCACATGAACAGATCTGTCCCACAGATCAGAGATGGTCATTTCTTGGTGCGAACTGACCAAGATGGCCAGGAGACAGGTGAGCTCCAAGATTTGTGCTGAAAAAGGAATGCTCCTTGAAGAGCTAGTTTGTTGTGTGATCTGAGAAAGATATTTGTGGCACAGAATACAAAAAATTCTGTTCTTATTTCTCTAAACAAGCTTCTGTATTTCACACTAAAGTATGTACAGAATATCATATCCCCTTTCATCAAGCATGACAAACAAGCACTGCCATCTCACCTACAGTTTATTCCAAGGATGATGGTATCACCCTCGGAGTTACTTCTTTCTTTTTCTTTGTCCATGAGCTGTCAGCTCCCCTTTCCCAACATCACTCCTGAATTTAGCTCTGTGCTGTCAGCCTAGAGAGCAGATATACCTGGGGAAATATATGGTGCCACCAATGCAGCACAGACACCTCCTCTGTGCCTCACACAGTGCAGACACATGGAATTCTGAGTACATAAACACCTCCTTTCCTTCTCCTCTGCCAACGTGCTTATGAGCTTATATTTTTACCACTATGGATGGATTCACTGACAGGTTAAAACCCATTCTTTTACACAGTTTACTGCAGCAGATAGTGGCTCCAGCTGCTCCCTTATCCTGAGTGTTGTTGAATCCTGTCCTGGTTACAGGGCTGGTTTTATAAAACTTTGAAACTTTATTTTAGTCCTCATCACCAAGCTGAATAGTGCATGAAGCTTACATGCCAGTACAAAATACTTCTTGTTAGGGATGTGTGAGCTCATTTAAACGAAAGCTAAAAGCCTCTGTGAGTCTGTGAATTTGAAAGTTTTATTTCTAAGTAAATATCCTTGGTTAGAGCTCCATGTGGAACAGAATGCTGGGAAAGAATCCCAGAAAGGGCAAATAACACAAGGAAAACAGGTTTTGAAGCTGAGTTAGAGAGAAAAGACTTGGGGGAAAAAAACTACACAGCTGTTATCACATCATACAAAAAGACTTTCTGCAAAGTTTTACAGGGAACTCCACTCGCTGAGCACCATTGTGATCTTTAAAATAGGAAATGCAGAGAAGCAGGGTTTGGAGTTGGTTGTTTTGTTGTTAATTTGGATTATTTTCTTCAAACTGAAACATTTTGAAAAGATAGACAGTTCCAGAAAGTGACAGAAATAGGGGAAATTCCTTAAACATTCATGACCAAGTGCTGAAAGAATGGTCCTTTGCCCAATTGTCTTTTCATATCTTTCTTGCCATTAGAGTGCCATTTAGCAGAAGCTTTAAGTGATCTTGAAACTTAAATACTTTTCTCACAAACAATAATTTGGAAACTTACACCATTTATGCAAGCTAACCCAAACCAGTGCTTACTGAATAGCTTTGCAATTAGGTATAATTCTAGCCTACAAAAATTCTGCATATGGCAAGTCAGTTATGGATGACATTTTATTAGAGGAAGTTATAGCTACTTGGCCAGATGCATGCAAGTATACTTTGAAATATATGCAATTAATATTTATATCATCAATCAAGGAGTGGTCAATGATAGGAACATGACCTTCACCCCACCTGGTGAAGAACTCTGAAAAGGCAGCAACTGTCATCTGCAGTCTTGAGTCTGACAAAATATTTCTTAGGCATAAATTGTAACTTCACTCTCAATATCAGCCCTACAGTGACCTTCTCCCAGGGCTCCTGCATAGGGGGCTTTGCTGAGGCTCCCTGTCCATGGCCATTGCCATTACACACTCCAGTGCTTGCTTTAGCACAAGCCACTCAAACCCCTGGTGCAGAAGACTGCAATTTCACATTTCACTGCAGAGGAGGAGGACAATGGCAGGCTGGACAGGGACTCTACAAGATCATAATGACAACCACAGATGAGCAAGACAAGGAGCAACTGTGGAAAACACATTATTATTCACAAGAGCCTTTTGCCTGCATTAATTTAGACATGTACAGAATCAGGAGGCTCCAGCACGATAAGGGCAGAATCAATGGAAACTACTTTTTCATTTAAAATTGAGCTATTGTTACTTTAAAAGGCAGATCTATTTTTAATCTTGTCCAGTCAGTTCTATTAACAGACAACAGGATACAGAGCACTTCCATATGGCTCAAAATGTTCAATATCTGATGCAGATTGCGGATCCATGGATAGAGTTATTGCGGAGGGCAGGGGGTTATTTCTCTTAGTCATAATGTAAATGTAAAGAAGACAATCCAGAAGCATTTGGGGAGGAAAAGAAAAGGAGAAAAAACAAGAAGGAGTAATTGGGGTCACATCCACTGAGCTCAGAGGCATTTCCAGAACAGCGTCCAAGTGAGTCACAGGCAGCATGAGTGAAAAGAGGGGGGCAAGTGATAAAGTAGAGCTCATGTGGCCTTTTTAAGCTTTTCTGGCAGAACAAGAAAAGTAATTACACACTGTCTCAGCAAACATCCGTGGCACCACCTGGTGTATTCTCAGAGAAATCCCAAGAAGGGATTTTTCATCTTAACCTTGATAAGTGCTGTGCTGGTACCAACTCTTTGCATTACACACAATTTTGAGAAGGAATCAGCCTGGGAGCACTGAGTGAAACACAGGCCCTCCGAGATATGCAAGTGCTGGAAGTCAGCTGGAGAGTGCCTGGGTAACAAGAGCTCCAAACGAGAAGGAAAGGAAAAAGACTGCTAAAACTGATTCTGACACCAGGAAGTCATAAACATGTAAAATCTCCTGGAGTCTGGAAAAGAGAGGGTGATGATGAATGCCTCAGCCAGTGCCATCATTCCTCAGGCAATGCTGGGCCTTGTTTCTGGCAGCATGTGGCACAGCTTCCTCCTTGCTTTGCCTACCACCTTCCTCAAAACTGGCATGCCTTTATCCACAAGGATTCAACAACTTCCTAAGCGGGGTCCAAAATACTTTAATTGCTTTAACAAGTAATTACAGTTCCTGAATTCCTGAATTGCTGCTACTACGACCAAAAGTAACTAACCCACAAATAAATTCCCTGAGCTTTTTGAGCTGGGTCTTAGCCCATGAAAAAAACTTTTGCCATCATAATTACCCTGACTGGGGCATCAGTCTAAAGACACTCCTGCTTGCTCACATCATCAAACAAGTCAGCAGTTGGTCTGTAAAGGCTGATTCCTGTGTAATAACCTTCCAGTGAGATTTCTTTGGACTGAATGGGTATGATGGCATCAGGAGAGTTGAAATTAGCGCACAGTCCATTCCTTATATCACATATATCCCATTTTAATCCTCAAGAAAGTGACTGGCTTCTGTGTTTGAGACATGCACATGTGCATATGCAGACATAAATACACGTGTATATATATAAAAGTATTTCCTTAAATAAGTGTATTTGTGAACAGATGAATCTGTGAATCAGGTCACTTGGATGTTTGCCAGCTTGAAGAGTTTTGGCAGGATTCTTAGGCTTGAAAACAAACAGTACTGCCTTATTAGAACTCCAGCAGACACTGTATTGCAAACACTTGAATGAGTTTTTGCACATGCATAAGATTGAAATATAGTGTTGTGTAACAAAATGCCAAATTACCAAGGAGATATTTGAAATTATCTTACTGATTTATGAAGTAAAGCATCCATTTTTCATCCTGAAATTTTATTTCAGGTCTAATACTAAAGAAATAAAATATAAATATTGCAAGTTAGACATTAGGAAGAGATGTTACCGAAAGAATAAAAAGAGAATTTTCCTGATGGATTCCTTAATCACATACAAGTCACTGGTGAACAATAAAATACATTGAAGATTGCTGCAGAAATTAGGTCTTGACCTGAGTTGTTGAAAAATAGTTCAAAGCAAATTGAAAATATAAATTGATTTGGGGGGGTGGGTGAAATGTCCAACTATATTTCAGAATAATGAAGACAAAGTCTATGTCATACCAAAGGCTAACACTAAAATTAATGTTACCAACTCTACAGAAATAGATAAACTGCTTCACATCTAAAACGTTGAATCCAATGCATGCTGTAATGCCACAAGAGACCAGCACATACAAAACTCCCCTCTTTTCAGCCTAAATGATGTTCTGGTCATTATGACACCTGGCAGCCAAACCAGAGACTTCACAGGCAAAATTGGCATTTAACTTGTCAGAAAACAAAATAAGTATTTGTGCTTGATGAACATTGCTAGTATATCAACCAATCAGTTGAATGAATTGATAGAAGCTTTTATTTTTGTGGGCTCATTTTCTTTTTCCTCAAAAGCAGTTGCTTCTAAATGAAACTAGAGCTTATGAAAGGTGATAGGTTCACAGTTATGGGATCAAAACAGGATTCAAATTTAACTCTATGCTATGGGTAGGGAGGAGGCAGTAGCACTGCCCTCCCCACAGACTCTGCTCTGAATTAAATTTCTTTGTGCGATAATTTGCTGTATTTTTACAGACACGCTAATGTTCATAGGGGGTGAAAAGTAAAAACACATTTTTAATGAGAATTATTATAATAAATGGTATCACGTCCATGGTCTGCAAAGGTTGAGTGCTACTGTAATCCTTCACTTTATATGGCAACATCATTTATGATTCCTGGGCATGTCCCAGACTCAGGCTGGCATCTAAGTCCTCAATCCACCCATCACTTTGCAGGTGCTTCAGCCCCCAGCATCTCTTTATTTTAGTCATGAAAACACTTTTCTACAGAGCAATCACTCATCCTTAGACTGACATTGCTGCATCAAGCAATTTATATAAGCCAATGTTATAATGACATTTCTCAGACTTGTATTTTATGGGGTTTTTTTTTTTGGAATTTGTAAGGGATTTGTAGGCTGGGTGGTTAAATTATTAAACTGTCCTCTGAATACTCATCTTTCCAAAATGCCTTAAACAACATTTTAATCAATACAAAAGTAAGCCGGTTTCAACTGCAAGAAAATTCCCAGGGGCAGCAGCTATCCCTGTGCAAAGCTTATTTTTCAAAGCTGAATATGCTGGTTGTTAACTGAATAATTCTCCAGAAAACATGCAATCTGCCTTTGTTTATCATTTTGGTACATTTCCCTTTTGGTACATTATCTACTTTAATAGCAAGAGACACAAAATAAAGCACCTTGGACGTGTGTCCCAGATATCACAGCGTGCAGCAGATATGGCACAGTTTGCACTGGGAGGCAGAGCTACCTCTCCTGGATCAGTCACGGTGTGCCTCAGCACACACCTTGTCCTTTGCAAGGAATTCAGCCTTTTGCTACCCCTTTCAAAAGCAAACACCAGCCTTCCCTTAAAAACAGATTCAGAAGACAAAAATACCCAGAGAAGATGCAAAGCAGAAATCCAGATGTGGCCAGTGGTTGTCATTCTCTTACACCTCACAGGGAAAGTCACCTGGGTTTAGGCACCAGCTGAGATGGGAGGGCAAAGCCACTCTCACTCTTTGCCTCTTCAAGGGCAGAGAGTTCAGGCTTATTCCCCTCTCACGCTCATTTTGTTTCATCTGCATCTTCCTTGATTTACATTGAAAAATAGAAGTTGAATTCGGTTCCTTCGGTGCTACTGATGAACTGATTACTCCAGTAAAAAATTTCTGCTTGTCTCATACCCAAATGAAAAACAAGATCAGTCTCTCTTTTGGAATAATCAAAAAGGAATAGGAAAGGACTGGGTTCATAGTAGAATTTTTCAAATATGAGCTGCCTTTAAGTCCTATTGAACTTTCTAATTCTAAATGCCAGGCCTTACTGCATGAAAGCAGTCTGCACCCAAAACACAGGCAGTCAAGTAGAAAACAGGACTTTCTTGCTGATTCTCTTATCCTCTTACACATTTCCCTATCACTGGACAAATTTCCTTCTCCTCATGGTATTTTTTGTTTTATTCTTCTACCTTCCTCTCCTTTTTTCCACTTATTTTGCAATACAAAGCTGTTCCTGTCCCACTAGAGGCTCTGGTCCCTGTGCCTGTGAATTTCTTCTCTCTTCTAGTACAAAGAGTTGTGAATTTTAACAGGCACAACACAACCAGACTGTGTGTTACCCCCGTTTCCCTCTTTAACAGAACTGGAGGCAGCAGGAAACAAAACAGAGGCTTTCACCCTTTGCATCATTTAACCAGCCAGTCCCACAAGATCCTGCAAGGAGAGTTTCATCCCCTTGTTACAGACACCCTGCTCTAATTACTGAAGACAGAGGTGCTGATGTAAGACAGACTGGTCATCAGGTGGCACCCATTTTTTTTATCTGGTATATTCTATTGAACTGGGTCAACCCACAAGGACATACCTGAGCTATTTTTTTGCATATTTCAGGCAAGAAGTTTAACACAATTTTTTGGGATTAATGCCTGTTAAAATGTTGATATTGGGCTTTTACTCAGGTTACTCAAAGCTCACAATACTAAATTAAAAACCATAGTGATCGTTGTGAGCATTATTTCATTGAAGCCAAGAATCATATCTGCCCTTTATTAAAAATTAACCCACTCCTGAAATCCTCAAGGTGAAAATTCAGTGGCAGACAAGTGAGCATCAGATGGAAAAAGGTGTTTGTACCATTACACTGACAGAAATAAACCTTTCTTTGAAATATTAACTTGACATGGGTCACAATGTAGCAGATTCACACTGACTCAGTCCATAGTTAATAGATTTATCCCAACAATAATGTGTGCCAGAAGAAAAGGGAAAACATTAACCAAGTGATTTTAAAAATAAATAAGGTTTTGATTTTTAATAGTGCTAAAGGGGTTTAAATTCACACATTACTGCCCACTCTACCTTCAGTACTGCTGAGTTCACAGAACTACCTCATACAAACTTTTAAGCATACAATAAATATTTTCTAAAAACTCTACAGGGAATAATGTTCATTCTGTCAGTGCTTCACAGATTGTTTTATGGCATCTACAAATAATGAATGATTAGAGCACAAACAAGAAAAATAATTGACTTTAAGGCATAAACAGCTGCACTTAATTCTGGAGGAGTGCCCAGAATTGCTGCTTTGAAATCCCTCTGCTTTTTCCACGTTAAATATGCTACAGAATCATGAAACAAAGTCTGCAAACAAATTATTCCTACTTATCTCCTGTGTGTCATTCTCTCTTGCGTGTTGATTCTGCCCTATTAGTTTGGCATTGTTGCCTAGGTGCAGTCCTGTATCACTTGGTTTTATGAAGTAATTACAGCTGGAAATAAGTTTTGTAAACCTGATTTACATCCTTCTAAAACCCCCATAAATCCATAATAGCCTAAGCACTTCTGGTTTAGCTCTGTGGCCACAGAAGGCATTTTCTACCACACTGGATTCAGACAGAAAGTCTCTAATCTGATAACCCAGGTATACCAAGTTATATATCCTGTCACAATAATCCAAGCTGCCCTCAGATTCCTTGCCTCTTTTGTTTAGATCCTTGAAATTTTCATTCAAGTTGCTGTGTTGGAGGAATAACTGGTTCTATCTGGTTTTCACAGGGTTTTTTAAAAGCTGAAAAAGGAGACAACTTACTATCTAATATATTGCTACACTGTCTACTGTAAACTTTAACTAAAATTAAATTAGATTATACAAGTAAAGGTCAAAATTGAAATGGAGTCAATAAAAGTCATTAAATTAATAGTGATCCTGAACTGAATCACCATCTAGATGAGTCCCCAAATTAATACAGCCAGAGACCAAATAAAATGATTGTACAGCACCATCAGATCCTACAAACCTGCAAATACTCTCCTACAGAATTTAAGGAGACAGCGTCCATTTAAAACTATCCCAATGACATCACTCTACTTCCAGCAATCAGTCCAATCACTTGAACCCTTCTAAATTAAAAAAAAAAAGCCTATTTTCTGCCTCAAAGGAGGCATAATGTCCTGGAGTTCCCACACAATTAGCAGCTAGCTGACTACTGGCACACAGAATTTTGATACAATATCTGCCATAATTGTGTTTATTTTAATGACATTTCTCTGTCCTCTGCATGGCCACATTATTTCTTTGAGGTAAGAAAAACGATCATGGAAAGTTTGAAGTAATGAGAGAAAATGCACACTGGGCTCACCCACCTCTGCATGGCCCCATCTCACTGAGAGAGGTGCTCACTCTGCCTTCACCTGCCATCACAAAAAGACTTGGACAAATACAGGAAAGTGTATTTATGCATCTCTCTGTAAGAGTTTGCATAGAGTCATCACCTGAAAAGAGTAGTATCTTTTCAAATGGTCCCATTTTACAACAGTCAATAATCTAAGCATTGTTTAGACAAAAACTACCAAATCTCTTATTAATACCACTCTTAGACCTCATGAGTGATCTGAGAATTTAACTGATATTCCTGATATTCTTAAAATTATAAAAATTCTTACACATCTTGGTGGATTAGGGTTTAATATTTCTAGAATGTTTAATATTCCTAGAAACCACAGATAAATACAGAGATTTAATCTAAAACCAGACTGAGTCAAAACCAAAGCCAAACCAAATATCTAACCAGTATAATCCACTGAATGCAAATTGCTTTGAAAATCATCCCATAAATTTTCAGTATCATCCAGGCTTTAAAATGGATCTACCCAGACCTCAGAGATGCAAAAACACACCAACCAAATATCTCTCAAAACACTTCACTAGCACATACTGTAAAAATATTTGGAGCCAGAAGTCCATTATATTGCAGATAGAGGTGGATAAAATTCTAGGAAGATCTTCCACAAAAGAGTAAATGAAATAATTTTGGAATTATAGAAGGAATTTTCATGAATCATACTAGCAAATCACTGACACTTTTCATTAAGAGAAGTTCACTCATCTGATATTTAAAGAATATTAAAATATTTCGTGGGTTATGATTGTAATACAGGACTGAAACACTATGATTACAACTTCTTGTAACTGAATGTAGTTTTGGAAGTTGAATCAGTGAGTATCATTTGATTTTGTTTAGATGTTTTGCTAGGCCTGAATGAAAGTATAATTTCAATTTATCACCAAATAAAATTTCAGTTTTTGCACTACACTGGTTTTCTTTCACTTTCCTTTTCAGAACAAGAATTCTACTTTCTGACTACTTTGTTTTAGTTTGTGGGACAGAAGAGCCATTTGAAATAATGATAAATCCTCTGAAACCAGGGAAGCAGGGTTTCCCTGGAAGCAGGGAAGATTTTAATTTAATCTTCCAATTACAGCAGGTATTATGGCAAAAAATTCCTTTCTTTCCTGTTTTCTAGTGTGCTGTCATACTCTATTTTTTTCCCATTAGGAGCTTCCAATCTAGAATGTTGTGGGAAGGAAGGCAAAGTAAAGTACAAGGGAGCAGCTGCCAAGGCAATCTCGATCAATAAATTATATCCCTTGTCCCCACAAACGTTTTCCTGCCCAGGTAAAGCACCACAGCAGTGCTGCTGGAGGGGAAGGGCACATCCAGGTAAGACAGAGAGACTTCAGCCATCTCTGCTGGTGACCCTGGCACCCAGCTGGATGGGCACTGCTGTCTCTGGCAGTTTTGGATCTGAGGCAGGATCTGGAGCTCCTTTGCAGCAGCAGCCCCTCCACTCTTGTTCCCCTTCAAACACCTTCACCAGTGTCACCTCAAAGGGATGTCACCAGCAATGATCAGCTTTGGGTGGTAGATGAGGTGCTGCCCCTTTCAGATGAAGTCATTCTCAGCTTCCTATAAAATTAATTCCACTTTGCTTACACCACATGCTTCAGCATGTCTGTGCAACAAGAAGAAAAAATTTACCTTAAAGATGTATATGCACTTATTTTTTTTATAATGACTTTGTAATGACAGTCCAGTAAAGAGTTTATTAAGAGTACTTGCTAATTCATGTCTTGGAATTTACTCTCAGCAATGGAAATATTCAGTAGCTTCTGCTTTACCCCCGGTCATGGTTCTCAGACCCTAATCACAACTCTGTGTCAGTGGGTTTTGCCTCAGGACACCTTATAGCTGAGAAGCCCTGGACACTGTTGGAATCTTTGGCTTCACAAACATTCATTGAAACTTTAACAATCTGAGGAAAAATGCATTTGGAAACAATGCCACCTGCATCTTTAATACTCCTTTTCTGATTGTGGACAGGGGTTTGGTGACAGAACAAAATATGACATTTTATGAGATAAAAATCTTGTGGTTGAGGCCAACTGGAGACTAATGAAGCACCACCAAACTGGGTATTTCTGAATGGATACTTAAATTTATATAAGTTTTGAAGGCTCTCACAGATAGAGAAAATGGGCTAGTTATTAGCTATAGAAAAAAAATTGAGTAAGAATCTACCTAGCACATAGCACTGCTTTTCCACTGAGGGAGAATAAATTAGGTTAGTTTGCACTTTCTCTGCCTTCCAGACAATATGTTCTACAAGAAAACTGAGGATAATTTGTCTAGAATGTTTTATTCATATACAATTACGATGCATTAAAATGATAATGTTGTTAGAGTCTAAGGATCTAAACAAACTATGTGGGGAGATTTAATATCTTTTTATTAGACTGACATATTAAGGAAAAAACAAACAAGATTTCAGGAGCTCAAGACCTTCTCCAATGATCTGAGGAATCATATGCCAAAAAAGTCTGCCTGATCTTCCCTAACTATATCAGTTAGGCAAATAAAAGATATTAACCCACCTCATAAACCTTGCTTCACTCAAAATACAAAAAAATTGTGCTCACATGTGTTTATGCTAAGATATGGAAATGGCAAGAACTGAGAGAAGAAATAAGGTTAAGAGCAGGGATATTTTTCAAACAATTTATGCTAATATTCTCCTAAATTCCAACATGAGCTTCCAGCAAAGCTGTATTATTTTCAGTGAAACAAAATTACTCATCTGGAGATGAAGAAAATTCAGTGACTTGCTTATTTCAAACAGGCTTTGTATTTTATGCCTGTAAGATTTCAATTGCCTGCTAAGTAAAACCAGCTGATTTAAGGGCACAGTGTATCACCCAGCCAGCCCTGTCTCTAATACTTAGGTAATTATTCAAAATTGTTATTTATTCCTGTGAATGAGGATGTACATAACTTCCTCTGAAGGAAGAAAGCAGCACAGCACTTACCTTGCTCCACCAAGCACAGACTCTGCTCTCCCAAGAATCATTGACATGTATCATTCCAAAGTGTTTCTGATATTGTGCCTGCTTTGGGGAGATGCAGGGATATCACAGGGAATGTTATCCTCATGGATATCACAGGGAATGTTATCCTCACCTTGCAAGGACAGCTGAAGGGTTCATGCTGATGGAGCATCCCAAGAAGGACTCCAGTAGCCCCAGCTGTGTGCTCGTGGCTTTGGCACATCCCAACAAACAACTCCTTAGGATCCCGTCTGAGCTGCAGGGCTGGTCCCTGAGGATCCCTGAGGGAGACAGGCAGCAGCAGGCAGCCCTGTCCCTCTGAACAAGCAGAAAGGTGTGCATGGAATCATCTCTCAGGAATGGGAAAAGCCTGCTTGTTCACCATCTACTCTGAGGTACCTTGAGGAGAAGGACAACAACTTGGATGTTCACAACATTAAATATTGGATCCCTCAGAGCATTCCTCACAACGACTGTGCCACAAATGGCACAGCAAAGTATTTTTACATCAGCCTCGAATATAAAACAATGGTGAAGTTAAAGCATCAACACAATTCTGGAAGCCAAATGAACTCTACAACCTAGTCAGATATAGCATTTACTAAAAAATATAATTTAAACACCTTTAGTAGAAACCACGAAGAAGTTGTTGAATGCTACTACTAAGTGTATTCTGTGCTTGATTTTGAAGCATTGGAGGATGGCTTGCTAGGGGCCAAAGTGTCACAATACTTGGATCTAGCAGATATTTGTTGAAGACAGAATCTACAATGCACAAAGAACTGTCATCATTGTTTTTTCTGCAGTGCCTATGCACCTGGCTTCATTTGACTAATGCTTAAAAAAATTCTTATTTTTCCTTCTTTAAATAGAGAGACTATATCAGACCAGCAGTTTGAAGTATTTACATTAATTGAACAATTTTAAGAGTTTTGCTATAAATAGCATTGCCAAAAAAATCTGACTCAGTTGCCACCCACATAATAAGGATGTTCTTATTTATATTTTTTCCAGACATCTAAATTGCTGCCAATTGTGAAAGTAATACTGATGAAAAGAGGAAAAGGAAAGGATTGTGTTAGATGTACATCAACGACAACATTACTATATCCAATTAGAAAATGATTAATTTGGAAGACTTGCAATTAATTTAAGTAGGGTAGAACACAGGAGAGTTCTGGTTCTCCTGCAGTCAGATCTTGAGGGTCACCAAGCTTGTAATGGACTCAAAT
Organism: Thryothorus ludovicianus; assembly: GCA_013397245.1. Taxonomy (NCBI): domain Eukaryota; kingdom Metazoa; phylum Chordata; class Aves; order Passeriformes; family Certhiidae; genus Thryothorus; species Thryothorus ludovicianus. The sequence continues at coordinate 1,594 of VZTB01016734.1, read as the reverse complement.
CAAGGCCACCTGAATTGGCTGTTCCTGAGCTCCTCCAGAAAGCTCCAGTCTGTATGACCCTCATTACCTGCAACAGGAAGTCACTGTTTAAAGACCACCCCTCAATTCAGCATTAACAAAGTGCAAATTTTCAAGTCAGCTTCTTAACAAGCTGAAATGCTGCCAGGCCTTCTAATCCAGCAGCAAGTCCTGTCAAAACATGGTGACTTTGGACCAAAAAACCCCCGCTGTGCACCGGAACGGGATCATTTGGCTGGCGAGGACAACCAAGTACTTCTAATTGACAAAAAAGGGGGAGGCAGAGAAATCCCACAAACACAAATTATTGAAACCCACGCAGTGAGAGAATGCAAGCTGATGTGGGAGCAGGCCCCAAATGGAGCTATTGAGATGAAAGAATCGCCCCGAATGAGCTCACACTGCACAGATCTCCTCGGAGGCAGGATGGCTGAATGGAGCCTGCTGGAGCCGTGCCCCAGGCTGGGTGTGCACGTCAGTACAAGAGACTGAGGGAGCAAAGGCCACAAATCAAGCTTTAAATACTGAAAACAAACTTCTTTCCTTCCTCCGTCTTTCATGGATTATCTGAAAATAGCTGGAAATAAAAAAACCCAAAAAAACCCAAACGAAAAATAAACTGGGGACAAAGGCAGAAGGATGTTGGAATTAGGCAGAGAAGCCCTGAGATGTATGCATAGACTGCATATGGGACCATGAAATTCTGAGTTTAGCTGCACAGATTATTTAAAACCCACATACAAATAGTCTGCAGTGCAAACTGTATGGGATGGAAGGGTTTAAAGCCTTGTCTGGTCAGGGGACACACGCTCATGAGCACCACTGACCCCAGGCTTCAGCTCAGAAGGACTCTGCAGTTCCAGCACTACAACAGCCTCTCTCAGGCTTATAAAAAAGCTCCTGTTGCTAAGAGCAGGCTTGCTGGCAGCCATCTATATGCACTATTTGCCAAAAGGTGCCTTTTCCTCTTTTGACTTATTCAAACTTCTGTAAATTAACAGCTAAAAATGCCCTGCTTTTCACAGGTTTTAATTAAGATTGCTTTCTCCCTGCAGGAAGAGAAATATTGAAAATAGCCTGAAAAATGAGTCCCCTTGTTGCCAGGTGAGTTTCTCCAACACACCCAGACTTGCTAATGAAGTGAAACTCCTATCTTCACTTCAGGTGGTAGCTAATTAGTATATTTTCTTAATTAAAATGCTTTTCCTATCGAGGTATTCTTCAAAAAGGCCAAGGAGGGCATTTTGTTGCTATGACCACTTAAAATCAGTATGTCTTATTAGAGGAAGGGGACATCTGCTCTGGGTTTCCAAAGTCTCCTAGAAACTTGCTGGGAACACTGTGTGCAAGTCTACAACACCGACTGAATTGGTTCAAACACCAAGTAAGAGCTTCAAGACCAAAAGTTTTAAACTACAGAGGGCTAAAGCCTCAGCTCATAAACCAGGCCAAGGGAGAGGTGCCACTTGAACTAAGTATCTAAGGATGTGGTGTGTAACCAGCACTGTCTATGATTCTATTGTCACATACACATCAGTTCAGGGCCATTTAATTTAATTTCTGCTTAAAAATAAAT
>VZTB01016733.1:0-15395 GCA_013397245.1 Thryothorus ludovicianus | reverse complement strand
TGAAAAAATAAACCCTCCACAATGTTCATATAAAAGATTAAAGACTTCTTAAAAGCTAAGTTTTCCTTTCCATGTTTCTTGCTATCTAGTTTGTTATCTGAACTACTTAAGCTTTAATACAATAGCTGAAAACTTAAAACCATAAATGCAAATTTCATGCATGATGATCACAAATGCCAAATATTGCATACATGAAGACAACTCCTGCCTGTTTAGGAATGAGAATCCAAATACTTGTAAGTACTTTACACAACACATCATGATGAAACAACAGAAATGAAGCAATTAAGTACCAACTTCAACATATTACTACCTCCTTTTTTAAGATTATGAACATGAAGTGGACTAAGTGGAACAATTATGCAGATTTAAAACAAAAAGCATCAAATGAGAAGTCTAAAGTTAATAGTAAACTTCAGCACTTAATTTCATAAAAGTCTTGTAATAATATGGCTTTAAATCCTTTAATAACAGGGGGAAGTATGCGGTTAATACCCACCAGCATTGAGCTGTGGAGAATTATGATTAACAAATAAATAATTTGGGATAAAACTTAAAATTTTATTATCTATGTATTGTCCACCAAGAAAAAAAAAAATATTTCTGGATTCAATTTTATTCTAAAAAAAGCTTATATAAATATATTTTAAACAGGAATTGCAGCAAAAAACAATAAAAAATATCACTGCATGCATACAAAGTATTACTTCAAACATTTAGTTTTTGAAAACAACACAGAAACTCTAGAATGGGTAAATAATAAATTGGTCAACCTAACAAGGCACACTTACATCTTCATTCCAATCTTCTGCAGTCCATTCTTCTACTGAGTTTTTCCATGCTCCTATTGGAATTAGAGGAAGGAAAGAAAACAGTTACGAGCTAAAAGCACAATGTCATATTTCAACCATTCTGCTTTTTAAGCAATCCTGTTTTCATTATTCGTGGAAGACAAAGCAAGGAGATAGTGGTTGGAAGCTCTAGAAAACGGTTTTGCAGATTTACAATTTTGGGAGGTGAGTTTATTTTCCCATTTAATTTCTGATTTCAGATATTTCTTAGTCACTATGGTAGCAGATATAATTTGCATGAACGCATGTCTCTACCCAGTGATTAATTGCAAACATTGGAAGAACTTCCTCCTATGACAGTGAGAGGTTACTCAGCCCTCCCATGGGATGTCCCAGTTTCATGCACAAATTCACACAGAACTTGAATAAAACATGACCACAACACCTCCTCTACCATCCATAATCCTACTGTCAACATACTCAAATTCAAGACCTAAACTACACCTCTGGATGCTCCTTTTCAACGTCTTAACTCTCTCCTTGGGGCAAAAAAAGCCCAATATCCTCCCCTGAGAGAGAAATTTTCTTTTAAAACAAATAATTGATATAATGGCAGCAGAAGAGTCAATAGCTTCCACTGTAGCTGCCAAACACTTTGTCCCATAACTTGGTGCATAGTTTATTTGGCAAACACTGGAGGACAGCACACAGCCCACAGCATCCAGCAACAGGAAAACTACAGGAAACAATTCCACAGATGCAAAATCCTGATCCATCATTGTTGTTGTTCCATCATAGAAGGCAATCAGGTTGGTCAAGTATGACTTCCCTTTAGTGAATTCATGCTAACTGCTCCAGATCACCTTCTTGTCCTCCATATGGGGAGAGATGGCCTCCAGAATGAGGACTCCATCACTGTTCCAGGGATTAAGGTGAGGCTGACTGGCTGGTAGCTCCCTGGATCCTCTTGCTTGCCCTTTGTGAAGACTGGGGTGACACTTGCTTTCTTCCAGTCCTCAGGCATCTCTCCTGATCTCCATGACATTTCACAGATGATTGTGAGTGGCCTCGCTATGGTGTCCACCAGCTCTCTCAGCACTCCTGGATGCATCCCGTCAGGACCCATGGACCCATCCCAGACTTGTGGATGTCAAATTTGCCTAGGTGTTCTCTGACCCAATCCTCCTTGATCAAATTAAGGTCTTCCTCCCACCATTCCTTTACCCTGCTCTCCTGGGCCAAAGATTCCTGTGTAATAGGTTAATAAATGTTGTTTGTTCATCAGGAAATGGAATGCTAATACTTTTGATTATAATCATGCTATACTTTGCAGATGTTAAACCACAAGGTATATATTGTTACTCAACCTTATTTGAAAAGAATGTTTTTGCAAGGCTAAGACGGGCCAAAGGTCTGAGACACGTATACAAAGACACTAGAGACAAGATAAAGGTCGCCTGCGGTGGAAAAGTACTAAGAAGAAAAGATATGACTGGAGAAAAGTATATAAAGAAGGAAGAACTTACGAAAGTTGTGAATTTTTGCGGAGCCAGACTCCCGGCTGCACACAGCGCTGTCTTTGCTTGCTGTTACTTGCTCAATAAATTTTATAAACTTTAATTGGATTAGTTCCTGTCAATTATTTGGAACTCATAACACCTGATGGCTAGTCTTGTCATTGCAGATCAACACAAAGGTGGTGTTCAGTAACTGCCCTCTGTGCGTCCTCTGTCACCGGAGTACCCCCTGGATTTAGTAACAGGCCGACNTAGTAACAGGCCCACATTATCCTTAGTTCTCCTTTTGTTATTGTTATATTTGAAAGAGTCCTTATTGTTGTCCTTAACATCCTTGGCCAGATTTAATTCTACATGGGCCTTGGCCTTTGTCATCTCATTTCTACTTACTCTGACAACTTCTCTATATTCATTCCAAGTGGCCTGACCCTGCTTCCATCTCCTGTGTGTTTCCTGCTTATGCTTGAGTAGTGATAGTTCTTTATTCATCCACACAGGTCTCTTACCCCCTTTGCCTGACTTCTTGCTGATCATGATGCATCGTTCTTGAGCCTATAAGTGGTGCTTGAATATTGACCAAGATTCTTGGACTCCTCTTCCCTGCAGGGTCCATTCCCATGGGATTCTTCCAAGAAGATCTTTGAGGAGGCCTAAGTCAGCTCTCCTGAAGTCCATGGTTATGATCATACGTGCTGCCCTGCTTCCTCCTTGCTCGATACTGAATTTCACAATATCATGGTCTCTGAAGACAAGGCCTTTCTTGTTTATTAGTATAAGGTAAAGCAGCTTGTTGGTTTCTCCACCCCTTGTGTCAGAAAGTTGTCATCAGTGTTTTCCAGCAACCTCCTAGACTGTTTGTGCTTCTCCCTCTTTGGGCCCACATCTCAGTGTATTGGGTCTAACTGAGATAGAGTTCATTTTTTCATAGCAACCCTCACAGTGCTGTGCTTTACATTGGTAGCTGGAAGGGTGTTGAGAACACACCAGTGTTTTGGCTACTGCTGAGGAGTGCTGTCCCTCTAACATTTCTTCCCCCATCAAGGGGGCTGGGAGCGGGCAAGATCCTGGGAGGGGACACAACCAGGCCAGATGACCCAAATTAAGCAAAGGGGTATTCCATACTATATGACATCAGCTCAGATATAAAAGCCAAGGGAGAGATGAGGATTGGGGGGCATTTGTTATTCTACAATGTTTGCTTTCTGGAGCCACTGCTACGCATGCTGAAGCCCTGCTTCCCAGGAAGTGTCTGAACATTGCTCAGTGATGGGAAGTAGATTTTTTTCTTTGCTTATGCACATGCAAACTCGCTTTTTTTCCTTTGCTTTAGTAAATTGCCTTATCTCAACCTACGAGTTGTTTTCCATCTTATTCTCTCCTGTCACACTGGGAATGGGAATGATAGAGTGGCTTAATGGGCACGTGGCATCCAGCCAAGGTCAAACCACTACACTCAGGAACTGAGAACAGGTGTCCTTTCATTCTTGAGATAGTATACAGAAGGTACACACCATGGGATACCCTGTCCTTTTACTGGTGTGACCATGGAGAAAGCATGAGGAAGTGGGATGGAAAACCTACTTTGACCCTAGAGGCACAGGTGCAGGAATTGCAGGGAAAAACAATCACAACCCAATCCTGGGTTCATCCAGGAAAGTTGCTGCTCCAGTGGACAGATTCCCAGGCAGAATGGAAGGGCTGATTTCACTACTGATTCTATGAAACAAAGTTCTAATCCATTTCTACAAGAACTAAATGGAGAATCCTGTAATCAGTATTAGAGAGGCCCTGCCTCTAGCCAGGTGGAAGAGAAGGACAACTGGGTTTACTGGACTGTGTGGATCCAATGGTCTGGAACATCAGACTGACAAGAGTATAAGCCTCTAGTAGATATCAGTGCACAATGTGCCCTAATGTCATCAAGCTATGGCAAGTTGAATATGAGTGAACAGTGTGCCCTGGCAGGCAGGAGGTCCAACTGTGTCCTGGGGGGCATGAGGCAAGGCATCACCAGCCAGTCAAAGGAGGTGATTGTCTTGCTCCACTCTGCACTGGTGTGGCCTCATCTTGAGTACTGTGTGCATTTTTGGGCATCACAGTATAAGAAAGATATAAAGCTATTATAGGGCATCCAAAGGAAGGCTGTGAAGCTAGTGAAGGACCTTGAGAGGAAGTTGTATGAGGAGTGGCTGAGGTCACTTGGTCTGTTCAGCCTGGAAGAGACTGAAGGGAGACCACATTATACAGCTTCCTCACAAGGAGCAGACACTGATCTCTCCTCTCTGGTGACCAGTGACAGGACCTGAGGGAATGGCATGAAGCCATGTCAGGGGAGGTTTAGACTGGATATTAGGAAAAGGTTCTTAACCCAGAGTGTGGTTTGTTGGGGTAATAGGTGTTGGTATAAGGAAAGAGTTAAACAGAGAGCAACAGCAGCACCTGTAGCAGCAGCAGCGTATCTCTGGACAGCGTGTACCTGAGGCAGAACTGAACGAATGAGTCTCTACTTCTACTTCAACATAAAACTGTACACTCTTCATGCTCCTTTACCATGGCTTTGGAGAGAACAGTGGAAAATGTCAAGAGGACAGGTTTATTGTAAAACTGTGATTATGTCTTGTAAGCTGTAACAAAAAAAAAAGCTCTTAGGAGTAAAGATACATATACTGATGCTTCTGAATAAGTCTCAAATTCACTCACTCTCTGCTGGTGGATCTTGTCCCTTCATGTATCACAGTAGTTGAGCACTGGAACAAGTTCCCCAGGGAAGTGATCACAGCACCAGCCTGCCAGAGTTCAAGAAACATTTGGACAATGCTCTTAGGCACATGGTGTGACTCTTAGGGGTGTCCTGTGCAGGGCCAGGAGTTGGAGTTTGATGATCTTTGTGAGTCCCTTCCAACTTGGGATATTCTATGATTCTATAAAGGGGCAGAATCAATTTGTATTTCTGGAGTGAAAGGGGGATCCCAAGAGCTGACTGTATTGGAGGCTGAAATCAGCCTGACTGGGAACAAATGGCAAAAGTACCCCACTGTGACTGGCCCAGAGGCTCTGTGCATCCTTTGCATAGACTATCTCAGGAGAGAGTATTTCAAGGACCCAGAAGGGTATTGGTTGGCTTTTTGTATAGCTGCCCTAGAGACAGAGGAAAGTTATCAGCTGCCTACCTTGCCCGATCTCTCAGAGGACTCTTTAGTTGTGGAGTTGCTGAAGGTTGANATGGGAATGATAGAGTGGCTTAATGGGCACGTGGCATCCAGCCAAGGTCAAACCACTACACTCAGGAACTGAGAACAGGTGTCCTTTCATTCTTGAGATAGTATACAGAAGGTACACACCATGGGATACCCTGTCCTTTTACTGGTGTGACCATGGAGAAAGCATGAGGAAGTGGGATGGAAAACCTACTTTGACCCTAGAGGCACAGGTGCAGGAATTGCAGGGAAAAACAATCACAACCCAATCCTGGGTTCATCCAGGAAAGTTGCTGCTCCAGTGGACAGATTCCCAGGCAGAATGGAAGGGCTGATTTCACTACTGATTCTATGAAACAAAGTTCTAATCCATTTCTACAAGAACTAAATGGAGAATCCTGTAATCAGTATTAGAGAGGCCCTGCCTCTAGCCAGGTGGAAGAGAAGGACAACTGGGTTTACTGGACTGTGTGGATCCAATGGTCTGGAACATCAGACTGACAAGAGTATAAGCCTCTAGTAGATATCAGTGCACAATGTGCCCTAATGTCATCAAGCTATGGCAAGTTGAATATGAGTGAACAGTGTGCCCTGGCAGGCAGGAGGTCCAACTGTGTCCTGGGGGGCATGAGGCAAGGCATCACCAGCCAGTCAAAGGAGGTGATTGTCTTGCTCCACTCTGCACTGGTGTGGCCTCATCTTGAGTACTGTGTGCATTTTTGGGCATCACAGTATAAGAAAGATATAAAGCTATTATAGGGCATCCAAAGGAAGGCTGTGAAGCTAGTGAAGGACCTTGAGAGGAAGTTGTATGAGGAGTGGCTGAGGTCACTTGGTCTGTTCAGCCTGGAAGAGACTGAAGGGAGACCACATTATACAGCTTCCTCACAAGGAGCAGACACTGATCTCTCCTCTCTGGTGACCAGTGACAGGACCTGAGGGAATGGCATGAAGCCATGTCAGGGGAGGTTTAGACTGGATATTAGGAAAAGGTTCTTCACCCAGAGTGTGGTTTGTTGGGGTAATAGGTGTTGGTATAAGGAAAGAGTTAAACAGAGAGCAACAGCAGCACCTGTAGCAGCAGCAGCGTATCTCTGGACAGCGTGTACCTGAGGCAGAACTGAACGAATGAGTCTCTACTTCTACTTCAACATAAAACTGTACACTCTTCATGCTCCTTTACCATGGCTTTGGAGAGAACAGTGGAAAATGTCAAGAGGACAGGTTTATTGTAAAACTGTGATTATGTCTTGTAAGCTGTAACAAAAAAAAAAGCTCTTAGGAGTAAAGATACATATACTGATGCTTCTGAATAAGTCTCAAATTCACTCACTCTCTGCTGGTGGATCTTGTCCCTTCATGTATCACAGTAGTTGAGCACTGGAACAAGTTCCCCAGGGAAGTGATCACAGCACCAGCCTGCCAGAGTTCAAGAAACATTTGGACAATGCTCTTAGGCACATGGTGTGACTCTTAGGGGTGTCCTGTGCAGGGCCAGGAGTTGGAGTTTGATGATCTTTGTGAGTCCCTTCCAACTTGGGATATTCTATGATTCTATAAAGGGGCAGAATCAATTTGTATTTCTGGAGTGAAAGGGGGATCCCAAGAGCTGACTGTATTGGAGGCTGAAATCAGCCTGACTGGGAACAAATGGCAAAAGTACCCCACTGTGACTGGCCCAGAGGCTCTGTGCATCCTTTGCATAGACTATCTCAGGAGAGAGTATTTCAAGGACCCAGAAGGGTATTGGTTGGCTTTTTGTATAGCTGCCCTAGAGACAGAGGAAAGTTATCAGCTGCCTACCTTGCCCGATCTCTCAGAGGACTCTTTAGTTGTGGAGTTGCTGAAGGTTGAAGAACAGAAAGGTGCCAAGAGTGCACCAGCAGCAATATCACACCAACTGAGACTCCCTGATTCCCATCCATAAGATGACTCATCAACTGGAAAGCCAAGGAATGATCGGCAGGACCCACTCATCCTTTAATAGCTCCATATGGCCAGTGTGTAAGTCTAATGGAGAGTGGAGACTGACAGTGGATTATCGTGGCCTGAACGAAGTCACACCACTGAGTGCTGCTGTGCTGGACATGTTGGAGCAATATGAACTGGAGTCAAAGGCAGCCAAGTGGTGCCACAATTGATATCGCTAATGTGTTTTTCTCAATCCCTCTGGCAGCAGAGTGCAGGTCACAGTTTGCTTTCACCTGGAGTGGCGTCCAGTACGCCTGGAATTGACTGCCCCAGGGGTGGACACAGCCCCACGATTTGCCATGGCCTGATCATGACTGCANCCCCACGATTTGCCATGGACTGATCCAGACTGCACTGGAACAGGGTGAATCTCTGGAACACCTGTAATACATTGATGATATCATTGTGTGGGGCAATACAGCAAAGTAAGGTCAAGGGATCTGCCCAAGAGATCCAGGTTTTAGGAATAAAATGGCAAGATGGACGTTGCCAGATAGCAGTGGATGTGATCAACAAAACAGCAATGTCTCCACCAACTCACAAGAAACACAAGCTTTTTTAGGCACTGTAGGCTTTTGGTTAATGTACATTCCAAAATATAAGCTCTCTACCAAGTGACCCAGAAGAACAATGTTTTCAAATGCGGCCCTGAGCAATGAAAAGCCTTTGAGCAAATCAAAGAGGAGACAGTTCATGCTGTAGCCCCTCGGGCTAGTCAGGACAGGGTAAGATGTAAAAAATATGCTCTACACTGCAGCTAGGGAGAATGATCCTTCCTGGAGCCTCTGGCAGAAAGCACCAGGGGAGACTCAAGGTTGACCCCTGGGGTTTTGGAGTTGGGGATCTAAATCCCACTATACTCCAACTGAAAAGGAGATAGTAGCAGCTTATCAAGGGGTCCGAGCCACTTTGAAAGTGATTGGCACTGAAGCACAGCTCCTCCTGGCACCCCGACTGCCGGTGCTGGGTTGGATGTTCAAAGGGGGGTCTCCTCTGCACATCATGCAACTGATGCTACATGGAGTAAGTGCATTGCACTGATCATACAACAAGGTCCGATAGGGAACCCCAGTTATCCAGGAATCTTGGAAGTGATCATGAACTGGCCAGAAGGCAAAGGTTTCAGAATGTCACCAGAAGAGGAGGTGGGTGACATGTGCTGAAGAGGCCCCACTATATGATAAATTACAAGAAAGTGAGAAGCAATATGCCTTCTTTATTGATGGATCCTGCCATCAGTTTGCAGAGGTGAAAGCCATCCAGTTGGCCTTAGGCATTCCTGAACAAGAGAAATGGCCAACACTTTGTCTCTATACTAATTCATGGATGGTGGCAAATGCCTTGTGGGGGTGGTTGCAGCAATGGAAGCAGAAAAACTGGCAGCACAGAGGCAAACCCATCTGGGCTGCTGCATTATGGAAAGATATTGCTGCCCAAGTAGAGAACCTGGTTGTGAAGGTACATCACATTGATGCTCATGTACCCAAGAATCGGGCCACTGAAGAACATCGGAACAACCAGCAGGTGGATCAGGCTACTGGGATTGAAGTGGCTCAGGTAGATCTGGATTGGCAACATAAGAGTGAATTATTTCTAGTTCAGTGGGCCCATGACACCTCAGGCTATCAAGGAAGACATGCAACATATAGATGGGCTTGTGATCAGGGGGAGACTTGACTGTGGACACTATTGCACAGGTTATCCAGGTATGTGAAACATGCTGCAATTAAGCAGGTCAAGCAGTTAAAGCTTCTTTGCTGTGGAGGATGATGGCTGAAATATAAATATGGGGTGGCCTGGCAGATTGACTTTATCATGCTCCCACAAACCCACCAAGGCAAGCACCATGTGCTTCCAATGGTGGAAGCAACCATAAGATGGCTGGAAACATACCCTGTGCCCCATGGCACTGCTCAGAACACTATTCTGGGCCTTGGAAAGCACATCTAATGGGGACATGTTACTCCAGAAAAAATTGAATCAGACAATGTAACTCATTTCCAAAACAATCTCATAGACACCTGGGCCAAAGAACATGGTATTGAGTGGGTGTATCACATTCCCTATCACATACCAGCCTCTGGAAAGATTGAATGATGTAATGGACTGTTAAAGTCTACACTGACAGCAATGGGTGGTAGGACTTTCAAACACTGGGATACATATTTAGCAAAAACCTATCTGGGTAGTCAACATTAGAGGATTTGCCAATCGGGCTGGTCCTGTCCAATCAAAACTTTTACATATTGTAGAAGGGGATGAAGTTCCTGTAGCGCACATTAAAAATAAGCTGAGGAAGTCTGGCTTATCCCTACTTCAGGCAAAGGCAAACTCATCCATGAGATTGCTTTCACTCAAGGACCTGGATGCACTTGGTGGATAATGTGGGAGGATGGGGAAGTCTGTGTGTGCCTCAAGGGGATTTGATTTGGGGTGAGAATTGCCAGTGAATTAAACTGTATGGTGTTAATAACTATATAACACTGTGTATTATCATGTCTGTGGCAGCTATATGCATCATCACATTCGGCACCTTGTGACATACATCTTTGCCACATCCATTCTGAAAATATGAACGTGACTTCCCTCTGACTGGCACATTAATGAAGAATGAACTTTCATAAACCAGAACAAGTGCAGCGGTGATGGAATCAAAACTGGCTTCAACATGCAACAATCCAACACCATCCACCATCTTTCCTACCTGAAAGACTGTTAGGACAGATAGACTCCAAAGTCATGGACTAAATTAACTCAATGGAATTTTATAGGGATTTTTCATAGACTAAGGGAATGATACCTGTCTGTATATCTATCAAAAAATAAGAAAGGTGATGGGAAGTGTGGGACCTGGCACGATGCAAATGATATGGAATAAGGGGTGGATACTGTCCTGATTTCGTCTTGGATGTAGTTAATTTTTTCTTAGTAGCTGGTACAGTGCTGTGCTTTGGATTTAATATAAGGATAGCATTGATAACACACTGATGGTTTGTTTGTTGCTAAATGGTAANCATGGACTAAATTAACTCAATGGAATTTTATAGGGATTTTTCATAGACTAAGGGAATGATACCTGTCTGTATATCTATCAAAAAATAAGAAAGGTGATGGGAAGTGTGGGACCTGGCACGATGCAAATGATATGGAATAAGGGGTGGATACTGTCCTGATTTCGTCTTGGATGTAGTTAATTTTTTCTTAGTAGCTGGTACAGTGCTGTGCTTTGGATTTAATATAAGGATAGCATTGATAACACACTGATGGTTTGTTTGTTGCTAAATGGTAATTACCCTGAGTCAAGGGCTTTTCAGTGTCTCATGCTCTGCCAGTGGGTGGGTACACAAAAAGCTGTGAGAGAGCATGGCCAGGACAGGTGACTCAAACTGGCCAAAGCGATATTTCATACCACAGAACATCATGCCCAGTATATAAACTGGGAGAGTTACCACAGTCTGGTGGAATTTTGTCTGGTGTGCTAATTCCAAATCTCCATTTAGGCCTGGAATTAATGTCTTCCTGTTTGTCATCTGTGCCTGTTGTGGTGGCTTATCTTATGGGAACTTCCCTCTTTGACAGTATTTTGAGACAAGTAAACTGCATTCCTTAGGTCTTGACAGTGCTCAAGTGCTTAGACACAGAGCTACCTCCTCAAATAATGTCTGGACTTGGAGAGCTCCTAAGATTCCCAAGAAATGTATAATTTTACAAATCATCCAAAATGAAAAAAAAAAAGGATGTATTTGACACAAAAACAAAGATGACAAATATACCAAAACTAAAAAAAAAAAAAATAAATCACAACAAATACTGGCATATTACATAAGGAAAATAGACTTGGGCAGGAAGGGAAATTCAGTGGAACACAAAAGGCATCAAAGCTCATTTGGGAGGGAAAGGAGAAACCACAAAAAAAACATCAGCAGTAAAACTACCCCACGTGTTGCTATCCCAACACTTCCACATCCCCCACTGAACCACTACAGCCAACCTGCTCCCAACACTCCACTACCCTCTCCAAGCACAGCTACCCTACCAATGCACTTCCCCAAGACCACCACAGCCACCAGCCAAAACTGAAAACCACAGTGGGAAACCTGCTGCACTCAGAAAGCAAGGAAAAGAAAGCCATGACACCACATAAAGCTGCTCACATGGCAGCATCCAAAGCACAGCACTCACCCACACCCACACCAAGCCTGACCAGGTTCACACACCCAGCACTCACAGCTCCACCTAGGCTGTGCTCACAGACCTACAGCCCTCCCTGTGGTATGGTACCCTGGTGCTCCTGCCAGGCCTCACCACCACCCATGTCTCCGCAACACCACCTTCCCCTGGGACAGTCTCCAGCTCCTTCAGGCCATGGCTCCTAGCATGCCAGAGCCCTGCCACCACCAGCAGGCATCCTTTCTCTTCCCCAAAACTCTCCTTCACACCTACAGCAGCTGCTGCTACCACACTCTGCATCCTCCATAAGCTCTTCACCACCCTCAGCAGCCCAAACATCCCCACCTACCACCACTGGGATGTCAAGATATGGCACCATGTCCTGCACCACATCCAGCAGCTTGAGCAGTATGTGCCAGCCAGTGGTATACTCTTTGAAGGCCAAGGGCCGTGCAACCTGCTGCTCAGCATCAACAAATATTTTGGGTGCATCCAGGACTTCCTCTGCACTCACCACTACAGACCCTATGCCTGGGACCATATTTGCCTAGAAGCTCACACCTGCTTCCATCTCCACAACCACACTCACATCATGTGTGATTAGCCCAACTACCCTGACCAACACGCAGAGCTCCACCCACACCACCATCATCGCTTCTGGACCACTGCCCCATCCCCACCCCTGTCCTCCCACCTCCACAATCAGTGGCAAGATCCACCACAAGAATACCCATGGACCCTGACCCTCCACTGACTACTCATTTATTCTCTTTAATTTGACAAGAGTTTTCAACTATTTATTCATTTGACAGAAAATAAAGACCTGTTGCAAAAAAGCATGTCAGTATCTCTTATCTCAGGAGCACAAGGACAAGCCTTTAGGGTGGGGAAAAGTGACCTCTACTCAACATCTGCTCCAAACAGAGTTCTGCAGTTCCCATGCTCCACAGCCCTGTGTACTCTTTGTTTTGGTATCTCCCCAAGAATGAAATTTCCTCAACTTCTTTGGAAAACCTCTACCAGGGTTTAGCCATCATCATCAGAATCATCTCTTCAGCCTGTACCTCCTCAACATTTTCCACCTTCCATCCCGGTTTAGACCGACTAATAATTAGCACTGGAGTCCTCAGTAAAAAGAAGGCATGGACCTATTGGAGAGTTGGAGTTGTTCAGCCTGGAGAAGAGAAGGCTCTGGGGGAAATCTTATTGTGGCCTTTCAATACTTAAAGGGGTCTTATAAGACAGATGGGACAGACTTTTTAATAAGGCCTGTTGCAATAGGACGAGAGGTAATGGTTTTAAAATAAAAGAGGGTAGATTCAAACTAGATATAAGGAAGACTTTTTTTATAATAAGGATGGTAAAAGATTGGCACAGGTTGCCCAGAGAGGTGGTGGATGCCCCAGCCCTGGAAACATTCAAGGTCAGGTTGGATGGGGCTCTGAGCAACCTGATCTAAAGATGTCCCTGATCATTGCTGGGGGGGGTTTGTTGGAAATTGAATGTTATAATTTATGGCTTAAACATCTTCATTAAGGACTTTTGCCTATTATAGTAAAATTGTACAAAAGCTGCAGAGAAAACCACCAAAACCCTGAATGGAGCCCTGGACTGCTCTTGATGGAGATAGGATAAAGTAACTCAGGGAGAATAATACATTCACAGAGGGATCAAGCTTAGCACCTTCGGGGTGGAGACCACAGCCCTGGGGCTATCAGTTGCCAGGCTCACATAGACCCTCACACCAAAGGGTGGGGGGAAGGAAGAGANGGAGAGCACAGCCCCAGGGCTATCAGCTGCCAGGCTCACAGAGACCCTCACAACAGGAGTGGGGAGAGGAGAGTTTTTGGGTGTGGTGAAAAAGCTTCTGGTCCGAGGCAGTGAATGCCCATCCTCTGCTGTAGAGCCCAGCCCAGCTGTGAGGCCCCTTCACCCAGGGGAAAGCTTATCCACAGCAGAGGGGGTGCCATGGCCCATCAAAGGGCCCCCCAAAGGGGTCCCCAGACCCTGCACCAGAGCACTGCAAATGGTGCAACAGATCCACAGTGCTGCAAGGGACAGTGTCAAGCTTGGCCTCCCCAGGGGGGCACGTGGGCATTCCCACCTGGCCCAAAACCTTTATTACCTATGGGATTCTGTACCCTTCAGTGGCACAGGGTGGAAGGGGACTCTCACCACCAAGAAGACCAGATGGAGGGGAACAACGAGATGTTGTTAGGACCCCCGGAAGGGTGACATGTTTCTACCTAACCCCTGTCACTCTCTCCCTGTTCCCCTACCCTCCACACACACCTCTTTTTCTATTTACCTTTCCTTTCCTTTTATTTCTCTTTACCTCTTTTACTATAAAATAAAATATATCAAGTTTTTTGGCACCAACATCTAACCTCGTTTGATTTTGTTATAAATGGCTATTATAAAGTTGGCTTTTCGCAAATATTAAAATGAATGTTGCACATATAAGGTTGTTATNTCTATGAATATGCAACATGTTGGTGCATTTAAAAGAAGTGTGTTCTGAGTTAGGATGTACTCTTGGCTCTTGGCCAGAGACATCCCATGTATTTTGCTTTATTGCCTTGTCCTTATTGTCTTTTATTAAACCTTTTAAATTCTACCAAGAAAGTGAACTTTGTTTTTCACAGTATCCAAGAGTCCTCTGGAGATAGAGCTGAACCAACTAATCTAGTTAGAGCTCTAGAATTTCCTGACCATCCCTTCACCACTCTCTGAGACAGCCACAAAAGCTCCTCACATCATACCACTATTTTGAAGTTTTTGCCAATAACAGAAATAAATCACACTGATACAATGAAGTTTCTCCACACTACACACAAAGCATTCCCTTCAATATTTGCAAAAAGCCAACTTTATAATATGCATTTATGACAGATACCTCTCCTCTTGGGGTGTAGGGGCTCAAGGCCATCCCAAATGTAAGACTTTTTGCTTATAAACAGCCTTATGGGGGCATTACCTTCCTCGCTCTCCAGCCATCTCAGGCAAAAAGGTAGAGAAAGAACAAGACTCCTGTTACAGGGATCCAATCCAGCAAAAGAAGGAGCAATATATATACCTAAAGGAAAAGTCTTTCTTCCTCATCCTCAGGAGCTTCAAATATAGGAGCTAGGGTAGCACATCTAACAATCAAGTGCATACACCCGGAGCCACCGCCTCAGAAGCTGCCACTGCCACCACTGCCCCTCCCCCAAGGCCCTCAGTCCAGGAGAGGGCTCCCCAGGTTCTTCCAAACAACATTGTTTCGCAATTCTTTCAAGTGTGAAAAGGTCAGCTAATATGAAAACAAAGGCAACACACAAGGGAAAGGAAAATAGACCACAACCAACACCAGGTCATTACAGACAGAAGGCAGAAAAGACTCAACCACTGCCCTGGGCAGTCTGTTCCAATGCTTGACAACCCTTTCCATGAAGAACTTTTTCCTAATATCCAGTCTAAACCTCCACTGGTGCAACTTGAGTTCATTTCCTCTTGTCCTATCACTTGTTCCATGGGAGAAGACAACAATACCCACCTCACTACAACCTCCTTTTGTAATAAGTATATAAAGTTTGTTAATCAAATCTTAAACGAGCTATGTACTTTAAGCTAAGGCCCTGTAAAAAGAAAAAAAAAAAGGAATTTTGCTTAAACTAACATAAAATAACAGCCAAACAAAAGAACAAAAGATAACAACAAAATATAACAGTTAAGAAAAGATAACAGGATGAAAGGTCTTCCACAACCAC
>VZTB01016729.1:56417-86412 GCA_013397245.1 Thryothorus ludovicianus | reverse complement strand
GGGCTGTGGGGGCGGAGGCTGGGGCTGCTCCCGGAGAGCCGAGAGGCAGCACCGGGCTCGGAGGGGGCTGCGGGGTAGCGGCGGGCAACGAGTGCGGGTGTGGAGTGAGGCGGGGCAGGGGCCGGGGTGAGGCCGGGACGGTGGCGGGGGACTCAGGGCCGCCGCCAGGAGGTGAGGTTTGGCGGCCCGCGGATGTGGGTCAGGGAGGAGGCGAGGTTCCAGGGGCGCGAGGGGAGCCAGGGACAGCGGAGCGGGGGAGACGAGGCGTCCAGAGGGAGGGCAGGCCCAAGGGGGGACTGGGTTGTGTTTCGAGAGGCCGGGCGGAGCGAGGATGCTGCGGAGATGGCCGTGGGGAGGGTCGGGACGGGGACAGGGTGCTCGATGGGTCAGAGGGTGCAGGGAGCTCTGAGGAAGGAGCGGGGCAAAGGCTGACAGGTAGCGTTGGGAAAGAGGGAGGAGGCGAAGGGAGTGCAGGCAAAGTGCGTGTGTGTGTAATTTCTCACCACTGTTCTTCGTGTCTGGGGCTGGAGTTATTAGTTATTAGAGGCTTGATGATGTGACCCGAGTGTGCCAAGGAGGTTGGGGGTTGGGTGTCACGCTATAAAAGGCAGTGGCCACACGCAGCTCTGTGTCCGCGGCTGCTCCGCAGCTGCGAGTGTCAGTCCCACAGTGGCAGGCTCTGCTAAATGTCCGTCTGTCTGTGCTTGTGAGGAGCCGCCTTACTCACTGCACGTCCGTGTCAGTATGGATGGTGATGCTGAGAAGGACGGGCTTACCAGGAAAAGCAGTCTCATTCAGTAGAAAAAGGAAATGCCAGCTCAGAGCCTGTTGCGTTCATTCAGAGCCTGAATTCATTCTTCTGAGAATATTTCACAAAGGAGCTTGGAGAACTCTCAGTATCACAGGATAAAAAAAGAAGTGCTTTTTTATAAGAGCATAAGAAAAGGCCACATGTTTTAAGTCTACTTCGATATTAGCGTGCGGAACCCTTCTCCTTAAAGGCACAGTCCTTCAGGCTGCCATGGGAGGTGCTGCATTGACTAATGTAATTTTGGGGAGTGGAGGAGGGTCAGTGCTTTGAGTATAAGCCTTCGTGGTTAAAAGCTATAGGAATGTTAGACTGTAGGAGCTATAACTGAGACTAAATAAAGTCTTTCTTGAACCTGCTAAAGAATTGCCTTCATTTTGATGCAAAGAGAATAAATTTTAATGTGTTTCTTTAGTGCTACACTGGCTTACTATTTTCTGTAGAGAAGTAACCCATATACTGTCATAGACAAATTCATGTGGGTATTTTTGAATAGGAACTTGTTAGACTGCTAAAAATTACCATTGTTTCTTTATAGTAACACCAGAATATTGTACTTATCAGAAAGGAACCTTTACATCCTGAATAGCAGGAGAAGACAGTCCACGCAGGGACTGTTTTCCACAGGATTAAAACAGAATCCATTTTAACTGTCCAAGTTCCCTAGTTTTCTGTTTCATTTTGAATTCTCTGGAGAAAAAGGCATACAACATCTGAAATGGAGGGGGTTGGGATTCGGGTCTGTGTTTTGTGTAACACTGGGCTGCAGGGCAAGGGTCTTTCCCCTTTTATTTGTCCTCTCTTGCTGGCTCTGTGTGGCATGTAGTCCAAAATTCAGTGTCACAGCCTCCACTTCTCTATAAAGAAAGAATGAAAAGGGCAGTGTATAAAGAATGGCTTCAATGAATGGCTGTTGACAGTGAGGAGAGAAGCCAGGCTTAAAAGTAAAAACGTAATTTCTTCTTGTAAGCATGCAGAAGATTTCAAAACTTCATGTTGGTCATCCCTCACCCTATACTGGGTTTGTGTCTCCAGCTTCAATGGTGAAACCATGGCTCTTGTCATTAGTTTACACTTAGGGTCATATTCAGAGACCTTAAACTCTTACATTTATATAAAGCCTAGTCATGTTGTTTTATAGATGCAATTAAAAAGTGTTTAGAAGCAGAGTGTCCAAGGAAGTGGCTTTAAGACATACCATTGCAGTGTGCTGCACTTGTGGCACTGTGGAACCAGGTCTTGTTCTGAGTCTTTTCTGTAGCTACAAGAATTTCCTTCCAGCAGGCATTTCTGTAATGTCTATGAACCCACCGTAGCTGAATGGCCTTCTTCATTGCATACAAGCTTTTTCTGTTAACTCTTTAGTCTCGGGCCATCTGTTAGCATTGAAGATGTTCATTGTATGTATTTTGTAAGGGCATTGTCTTGCCAGCAATCCAAAGTGCTGCAAATACCATAATCACAGCAGTACTGGAAATGCTACAAGACTAATGGGTTTGAAGGTAATAGTAGAAAGTTTGGAACTGCTACCTCTCCTTTACACAGAAATGGTTAAAACTTAATATAACTGCACTAGTGGGAAAAAAAATCATTATTAGCTGTTTTAGTTCAAAACTAGACTCTGAGGCTTGTTACCTTGTGAATGGTAACATGAGCAAAATAATTGCTTTTGGCTTTGTGTTACTTGAGCAGATGAGCTGTAATGTTTTACTTGGATGTTTGAGAGCTGGTGGGATGTACAGAACGTGGCATCCCCATCCCATACGCCTGCAAAGCACGGATAGTCACCTGCTTTGACAATTAATTGCAGCTGATCTGGAATTCAGGATGGGCTCCAAGAACTGTTTTAGTTATCTATATATAACTAATAGCATAAAGGAGATACTAAAGTATTCATTGTGTACTGGTGAGACGGGTCGGGACTGCTACACGCAGTTCTCAACTCCTCGGAGCCGTGCTCTTCTGCATGTTGCAATGCATGCAAAACGCACTCCGTGAGCAAGGACACAGCTGCGGTCAACAGAAGTTTTGTAAGGGAAACCTCCTCTGGGGAAAAGTGCTTTTAGGGTTGTTGAGTTAAATTCAGAAGAATGGCCTCTAACCAGCATGGGTTTTGTTCTTTATGGGTGCTTAGAAAAGTTGAAATATGTCGATATGCATTAGAAACTGGCATTTTACAACGTTTACTCTTTGCTAAAGTGAATGAAGCAGGAAATGTGTTCCATCTCACAACAGGGAAAATTATCTTGCCCATTATAGAACAGAGAAGAATTTAGTGTTTCTCTTGGGCATATTATGAGCTCACTCAGTAACCTAGTCTGGGAAGTTGCAATGATACATCTACTGGCATTTCTGTGGCAAATTAAAAAAGGAGTTGTCATGTACTCCTGCAAAGGAATGTGGGCAGGCAATGCATCGTCCAATTCCTTTACATATAAGGTAATCTCTTAACTCTCTCTGAGAGGGAAGTGCTGTAGAAGCCTTGCTATCTCCTCAGGTTTGGATGATACTCTTACATTTCCCTGTCTTTGAACTGGCAGGATTTCAAAAGCTAAGTAACAGTCTTACTAGCAGAAGAGCTGGTCTTTATTCTTGCTAATTCTGTTTGCAGTTGCAACTGTATTTTTTTTTAGTATGGCCTTAATAGAAAGCAATTTCCTGCTATTAAGCATTGCAATCAGTAAAAATCTAACAGCTTGGAAAAATTTAATACCACAACCTAAAAACTCCCAAATTATTTAAAATATTTCTTCAGGTATATGTGGGTTTTTAGTTTGTTTCTCAAATAAAGGGGAGTTAGATAGGTAGCCTGTCCTCTGGTGGTCTCATCAGTGGTCAGAATCTTGGAAACTGCTCACCACCTTCAACAAAATCTGAACAAAAGACGTCTCAAAGGTTATTAAGTTCCCACAAGTTTGAGGAAAACTGGCATTCAGAAGAGAGGAGAAAGCTCAAGGAGTGTCCTCAGAGGGACAGGTGAGTAGCTTTGTGTGTTCGCTGTGGCAGCAGCTGGCAGACAGATGTACATGGTGTAGCCAACTGAAATGTGCTGGGCTCCAGAGCAGCCACAGCATGTCATATCTATTACTTGGAGGAGATGTCATAAGACACGCAGGAGGAAGTTGGTGTTATTGTGGTGGGAAGAGGAAGGGGACACAAAGTACAAATCCATGGTAGATGAGACTTTGTAAGTTCAGTTGCGTACAGAGCAAATGGAAGGCTTTTAATTTTTTTGCAACATGCGATAAAGCCTCAACTTGTTCTTTATATGCTTTTACAAAGTCTTTATAAAGCTTTGAATAAATTATTTTCTCTTCTAATGGCCAAAAAACAGACTGAGATCGAGGATACACCATTAAATCTTATGCATTTGGTTTGGTTTTTTGCAAGACTGTACCCCCAAAACATAAAATATCATTACATCATCTTAGAGCAGATGTTTATTATTTTTCTGGAGGTGTGAAGTGTTGTAGGCACATGTTTCTTCCAGCCACAGGAGATACTACCTCTGTTCAAGCTGATGGGAAGAGTAGAGGAGCATGTTGACCTCAGCTTCTTACTTCCTAAATTTATTATGTGTAGATCAGCAGAAGTGGCTGTTGCTGTGTTTATAGGATGAGATTCTTACGGTTACCTATCCCTGTTCCACCTGAAAGCATTTCCCCCGTGAGCTGCTCCTGCCTGGCCGTGCTCATGTGTGATAACTGATGAGACCACAGTAAGTGGTTGTCCTGGTTTAGGGCAAATTTGGGAGAGGGGAAGGAAAAAAAACAAAATATCTGCCAAGGCCTTTCAGTTGTATTTGAAATGGCCAGGATCCCTCCGATAATGAGTTGAAAACTGTCAGTCACTGGTGACACGGACCTGCGCTGAGTGGCACAACCTCTCACAAGCCAGTAGATGGTGCCAGGAGATGTTTTATGCTAACGCTGCAATACCTTCAGTTTAAGAAGCCCTGCTTCTCTGTCACTCAAATTTGGGAGGCACAAACAGACCTGGACAAGGTTCTGTACCCTCCTGGCAGACATACCCTGCACCTGTGTTTCTGAAAGCTGTGAGTGAGGCTTCAGGCACACAAGGAGACACAAGATGTCACCACATGCTTCTAGGCAAAGGTTTACTTTAAGCTTTCCATCTTTTTTTGGCTGATATGACTGTGTAATATTTTGGCAGGTTTAAATTGTTGCTGAGGTTTCTTGGTTTGGATTTTCATTTTTTGAGAGTAAAGCTGATCACTTAAGGTATGCAGGGAATATTCAAGAATGATGCACATGAATAAATGTGTACCAGTTTTCTGGAATTCAGAACTTATCCCAGCAGAAAAAAACAAAAAGAAATGCAATTATGTTGCACTATGAAGTATAATCTGAATAGTCTGTAGTGAAGTTGATGAGAGAAGGTCTACCAAACCTCACTGGATAGTATGTTTAGCCTGTTGTGTGATCAGTATTTCAAACCTGACCTCTGTGTACTCTGAGTTGTACTCTGTGGATTTAGCACTGACAACTCATTTTTTTGCGTTGTTTGTGTTTGACACTCCAGAGTCACAGAGATGTTTCAAAGCTTTTTACATATAAGGGCAGTGCCATTTCACTCAGCACCAAAGGACATTTCAAAGTTATTGGCCAACTAAACATAGCAACTTAGACTGCTTTAGGTGTTTTGATTAGAGATACCTGAAGCTAAAGTTGGTGTGCCTACAGGAATGGATAGCTATATATTCATGTCCTTACAGATATAGCAGCATAGTTTACTCTTGGAACTACTTGATGCTGATATAACTGCATCAGCACCAGAAAATTGGTGCCAGTTTCAAACTGGGGTAGGTAACACAATGAAACTCCTGTGTTCCCAGGCCTTTGTTTTGCAAATAGGCAGATGACATGCTGTAATCTTATTTATTGGATAACAAACCTTTACAGATCGTAACACAAATTACTGAGTACCAGGTGAAATCCTAAGCACCTTAGAAAAGGACTCCTCATGAGCTCAGTACTGTAAGTTCCAATATAGAAGCATTTTGTTCCTGCTGAGTTGATCTCTTCCTGTATCTCCTTGCATGTATGTTTTCATTTATTTATTTATTTATTGGTTGATTAATTGATTTTAGAGAAAGAAAGCCCTCAGGTAGAAAGATCATGCAGAGGTACTTAACACAGTCTTACTCTGTTCTTCCAGCAGTGTGATATAGCTATCACTGCTGAAAAGGGTATTTGTTATCAGATGATGCTCTTTTAAAGAAGAATATATGTGGCACAGTGTTAATTAGAGTAAAATTAGGTATTTTAAGATGTCTATGTGTGATAACAGATTTTTCACATAAAAACAGAGCAGTCAAGCCTTCTGCAGTTTCTGTCTTGGAGGTGAGAAGTAGATTTTCTGATAGTATACCCTAAGGGGCAAATAATTCAAGTCATAATGCCTGTAGCACTGCTTTCTAAGCTTAAACATTGATAACATTTGCATAAATTTATATAAAAAATTCATGAAAATAAATATCAAATGCATGTTATCTAGCAGTTACTAATTATATTGACATAGTATATTCCTTTTCTTCTTGTGTGATTTTATTCAGTTTTGGATTTCAATGATCCCTTCAGTACTGAAGTTAAGCCAAGAATCCTGCTCATGGGATTGAGAAGAAGTGGGAAGTCTTCCATTCAGAAAGTTGTCTTTCACAAAATGTCGCCGAATGAGACTCTCTTCTTGGAGAGCACAAACAAGATCTGCAGAGAGGATGTTTCCAACAGCTCCTTTGTCAACTTTCAGATATGGGATTTTCCTGGGCAAATTGACTTCTTTGACCCTACGTTTGATTATGAGATGATTTTCAGAGGCACTGGAGCACTGATATTTGTTATTGATTCTCAGGTAAAAGAAGAGCTTTAAGCTACTTTTTTCTTTTCTTCCTTCAGCAATAGACAAATGGGTTGGAAAGCACAGTTTTTTCCAAAGCAAATAAATAATCTGCATCACAAACACACATTAAAAGAAGTCATTAAAACTTGAAGAGCCGCTTGGCTATTTTTAATCTCTCTCTGCAGTATGTTCAGAAGTTAACTAATTTGTTTTAACATCTCAAGGTTCTTGCTCAAATTCCTAAGTGCTGACAGCATGAAATTGGTGCACATGCTGGATGTAGGCTCAGGCTTCTACTTATAAAACATTAAAAGAATCAAGCTGTTGCTGAACTGTAATACTGTCTAAATATCAGTATAATAAAATTTAATATGTATATTTTAATACTTTCCTCACTTATAGCTCTTTTTTTCTCCTTTACTAGGATGATTATATGGAAGCATTAGCTCGGCTGCATCTTACTGTGACCAGAGCCTATAAAGTGAACCCAGATATCAACTTTGAAATCTTCATCCATAAAGTGGATGGTTTATCTGATGATCACAAGATTGAAACACAGAGGGATATTCACCAGAGGGCAAATGATGACCTTGCAGATGCTGGATTGGAGAAGATTCACCTCAGGTGAGAAAAGTTGCTGTGCAGAGAATGCTAAAGAGGAGAGCAGCTTATTTGACAAGTTACCATTTTCTGTCCTCTTGAAGTAGCAGGCAACTTCCTTTTGATATTTGAAGGAAAGGGATAATCAGAGATACTGCATTTGATCTGAGCAAAAGTATTCTATTGCTGTCTTGAAGGGAAAGGTAGAGAGCTGCTTCATAACAGATGACAAACATGCCAGAATCCTATCAGTTTTTGCTGCAGTTGCTGTCTTGAAATAAGTTGGCTTGGACAGTGACAAAACCAGTAGAGTTCCAGGCAGTGGAACTCTACTACATGCCACCACATCACTTTTACCTTCTTTGAAAGCTCTCTGCCACATGATCCCCTCCCAGTCACTCATCCTCACTGCTGCAGCCTGCTTGGAGCCACTTGGGAAGACCTGTGCTGTATCTTTGCCTTTTGTCTTCTGGTAAAATGGGTTACTGGAGCAAATAGTGACAAGTAGTGGACTTTGCAGGCTGGGAACCAGAGGACATCAAGTTGTCATGGCTTTTTTAGCACTTTAAAGCCAAGTACAAATATATTAAAAAGGGAGGCCTGCTTGATGAACATGCCAGCTCTTTAGAGCTCTTAACTGCTGGACTGCATCACTGCACTGATAAATGGGTCCACAAGTTTCAAAAAGTGTATCACAATAGACATACTGAGTAATATTCCTCTCCTGAAATTCAATAAATATTTTTGTATGAATACAAGCATGGGAGTTGCATTAAGAAGTTCTACATCAAGGTCTAGGTTTCAGTGTCTAGGTTAGAGTTTTTTAGTACAGAGGTGAAGTCCTGTGCTTCAATTATATCATGACTTTTGATCACAAGGGATAACTGCATTAGTGTAGGCACTTACTGTCTGGCAATATTTTATTTCACTCATATTATGAAAGGTACATCATGTTCACAGTATGTGGCTAAAAGGAAAATGTGATGACGTTTTTTTCCAGCTTTTATCTGACAAGCATATATGATCATTCTATATTTGAAGCATTTAGCAAAGTGGTACAGAAACTGATTCCACAGCTCCCAACACTGGAAAATCTGCTTAACATCTTTATTTCAGTAAGTACTTACTATATCCTTTGTCTATAGATCTGGCTACGTCCAACATGCATGTTCAGATACTCTGTCACTGCCTTCTTGGAAATCATGAGCAATGTGAACTCTCAGAAAAATTATCAGAACTTAGTTGAAATGCACCCCCATGAAGCTTGGCCTCACCTCCATGTCTGTTAAACAGCATTTATGAGCTGCTGAGATACTCATAGTATTTCCTAAGTCACATAAAAGTGGGTTAGCAGGCACCATTTTTATGCTTGTAGCATCAATCTGAATGTTGCAAAAGTCTGTGCTGCATGTGTTTGTTTAAGTTGCACTTAAAACTTGTATAATTAATATTTAAAGGAATATAATCTAGTCTGACCTCGTATGGGGAGTTGTCTGTAGTGCTTCCCAGAATTAATTTTACTTTGTGTTGGAAGTTTACTGAGCTTAAGAAAATTTTCCTATATTGTGAAATTTTTAGATGTGGAGTCCACCACAACTTCCACTGCTTCCATTGTTACTCTGAAGGCCAGTTAGGGAGTTTTGTATATCTAGTGGTTTGTTACCACTGTGGAAGAGGTTGCTTGCTCCACTCATCCTGTATGTCTGATCCCTTCCTTTGTTATTTACTGGTTCTGACACTCACTTGTTCCCTCATGGGGTTACTATACCATGCACTTATGCACTGTTTAATTTAGTTAAAAGCAGGTGATGGAGGAGTCCAACATGCTCTTGTTCTAACACAAGGTAAGAGGTGGAAACATGGGCAGTGAGTGAAGGGGAGCACAGTGAGTAGGTTGTTAAAAGGGGAAACTCCCTATTTTAGTGGTCATAAAATCAGGTCATAGTGGCTCCAAAAACTGCACCCTTTCTCATAGTATTCTAATTTTGTGTTTGGCATCTAACATGAATTTCTGATGCTTCAATTTCCAAGCAAGATACTTTGTTGTGTCTTTTTGTGATTTTGACATAAGAAATTACTTAATATCATTCAACAGCCTGTGAGATAAAATTAGACTTCATGGTTTCTTAGTGTGAAAATGGAGAGAGATAAAGTTAGACGTGAAAGAGAAAGCTAGGCATAAAGGAAGGTCATTCCAAAACGTATTATCTTACTATTAAACAGCATATTTATACTGTTTCATAATGAACAGTTTGCTACAAAGATCTGTTTCTTCCAAAACAGCTGGACTGTGTACCAGTTATTATCATGTAGTCTCAAAACTTCACAGCAGAAAGGTAATGAAGAAATGATGACAACAATTAGATAGCAGTTTTGGCACACAGTCTTACAGAGAAAGCTGGCTGAATAATAGTGTTCCTTGTGCCAGAGTCACTCCAGTCACTTATTGTGAGTCAGATCTCTGTTTGGAGTTGGTGAAGGGTTTGTACAGAATCTCCACATGAACTGATCACAGGCAGCTCCCTGAATGACTGGTGACAGTTTCTCATGTGTCTGGAACACCCAGCTCCAGTCATACCTAGAATATCAGGTATAGTTTGTAAGGAAGAACAAGTATTTCAAATAAATGGGAAGTCCAGAAAAGTCAGGGAGGTGTGCTGCTATTTCCCGTGTTCAGTAAGGGAGAGAGTCACTGGCTGTTTCTTTGTTCCAGTCTCTTAATGACCCAGGGCCATGTGTAGCTGCATCACTATGTCCTTGGCATGCTTGCTGTTTTTACAAGTATCTTCTGTCTGTAGATAGAGAGACTCAGAATGACTATTTGCAACCACAGAAAGATTAAACATTATTCTACCTCATGCAATTAGTTAGGGGGGTGCCTCTTTACCTTGGAATTTAACAACAAATTTTGGCCTGGATTTTGGTCACGCCTTACCTCAGGAAGCCAATGTGTTGGTTATCAGGGTGTGGGTGTATTCGTGTTCTACTTTTGGTTTTGCAGCAGCATTCATGAGGAAGTGCTTTCATTTATGCCACGGAGACTTCCAACACAAAAAGCTGACGATTACAAAAATAGATCTGTGATCACTCTGAAGTTCACAGCAGGTTTTTGCCCAAGTTTATAACGCCACAGTGTGTGAGCATGTTTGAGGAACCATCGGTGTGATAATACTGCTTTCTGCATTCTTTAATGTAAACGCTTGGAAGTCATTAAATAACTGGCACTCAAAATCCATGTTATTCTTACCTGACTAACACACTTAGCAGCTTTATGTAGAAGGATGCCTGTTTTTTAATTACTGTGGCCTTATCAACCAATCAAGTGGTGTGACATGGGAAAGCGGATTTTCATTTGAGGGTTGTTCGGTTTGTTTTGAGAGATATTAAAAAGGATGTGTTAAAAGAAACAATTATTGTAGTAAAAATAAAATTTTGTACAGTTTTGATCATTTAATGATTTAAATTTTGTAATCTGTAAATTCAAATGTAGTGCTTAAAATTAATTCATGAAATCTGCTGTGTGATGTAAGGCCTGTTTAAATAATTGTCCAAAATTCATTACTAACTGGATGTGACTGGCAATATCCTCTTAATTTCTTTTGAGAGCCACTTTTTAGGGCCAAATTCTGGCTTACTTTCATACATTAAAGACAGGAAAAGACAGGCCTGCTTACCTACCCTAGGAATTGGAGGAATGCTACCACTTTTACTGAGCTCATTCTGTTTAAGGAATAGAAACTGTCTTCTACATTATCACACTCCAGACAGATGAGAAACATGTTTTGAATTTCAAGTACCTCATGGTTTTTACCTATCCAAAATAAAAACTCATATATTCATTGCAGATTTTTCACAATGACTCTTTTGGTTCAGATTAACCATGGAATATTCTTACATTGATGCAGAATGCTTTTACCACATGTTGCATCTTCTCTGCAGACTGTAGGGTTGTGTCTGAGAGAACTGGTGCTTATTCAGACCCTGCAGTCATTTAATCAATGACAGCCTTTCATTGAGTAAGGAACCCACCAACTTTAGTAATAGAAACAGTTGATTTCTTATTGTCATTTTCCCTAAGCATTAATAATGTAATGTCTCTTTGAATAGTACTTTTTATCCACCTTTTCCTGTTTTATTATGACATGTTATTATTGTCTCTACAATTTCTGTTTGGGTTTTTTTGAAGGCTAGGGATAGCAGGTGGGGGGTGGGGTGTTGAGAAGCTTCCACACAAAGATTCTGGGAAATCCTTTGATTTTGTGGTTACAGTTGTACTAAAACCCCTGGCAAATGAAATATTGGAAGGCATGTGGGTAAATTTAGTGGTTACTAGTCCTGTCAGTCCACAGAGGTTTCTGTCACCATACAAAGTTCTAAAGAAGCAAATATTTCCAGTTTCTCATCATGTCCTACCACAATGCATCAGTTGTAATTGAAAACAAGCATAGTTTAAGTTGAGACCAGTTTCTGCCCTTAACCAGCAGGTGTAATTGCTGGCATGGCAAATGTCTCAAGACATTCATGGCAAATGTTCAGAAAACTTTCTGAACTGTCACTGCAAGTACAGGCAGGCTGCAGCAACTGGAGCTCTGAGATGAAAAAATCACTTCTCATTGTTAAATGTTACTATATTGCCACTGGCATCTTAATAATTTAAAGTGCATCTTACCTGTACAGCTGAAATTGTTGCTGTGTCTCTCTCTGTGTAATACAAAACTTTGTAATTAACTTCTCATGAATGACACTGCAGGGCTCAAGTTTCAGCTTCTTGTGTCTGAAATAACTTGTATTTTCAAATACAGTTTTGGCAATGAGTTACAGCTATGAACTTGCATGATATTTCAAGAGTCTTGTAATTAATCTTATTTGACAGCATCTGTTGAACTGTGTGAGGTGCTGTCAGAATGACTATTTAAAACGTAAAATTAGAGAACTCATATATGTGGCCAGAACAACCAGCATAAATATGCATACATTTTTGTTCTTTGTGCTCAAAGAACATAGACTCATAGAGCCCTGTAGGCTGAAAGGGACCTTTAGAGGTCAGCTGCTGCTCAGAGTCAGACCAGTTACAGCACGTTGGTTATGGCTGGTCCAATTCATCTCTGTGCATTTGGAAGGATAGAAATGCTACAAACTCTCAGGTCAGCACACTCCCAATCTTTCACCACTCTTGGGTTAATTTTTTTTTGTCTTGTCTCAAGTTAGAATTCCAGCCTGTGCCTTTTGGCTTCTGTCCTTCAACATTGTAGCTCTGTGAAGAGTTTGGCTCTGGCTCTGGGTTCTCTGAACCCTTACATTAGATATTTGTAGATAGCAATGAGTCTTCTCTTCTTCAGGCTGAACAAAGCCATTTCTCTGATACTTTCCTTGTACATCCTGTGCTTCAGCCCATCTACGTAAGGTATCCACAGTGTATACTTTGTCTGGAATACTAACTTACTGAAATATGCCACTCAGAGAGTCTTTTCATGAGAGGCAAGAAATTCACCTCTATACTCTGTTATTACTAATGGATGTTTGCAGCCTTAGCTCTGTGTGCAGTGATAGAAGAATGACGCCTCTTTAAGAACAAAATGCCCAAAATACTGCTGGCCATTGTTCAGTAACATATCTAATGTTGGAAATTTTTATGCCTATTTCAGGAAATTAGGAAAGCAGGAGAGCCACTTTAGTTACTTAACTATGTGTTAAATAGTTGTCTTAGAAACGAAGGAAGAAAAATGGAAAAGTTCTGTAACTATACAAAAGAAACTGAAACTATTAAAACTTGTTAGAGATTTTCATTGTGGTTTTTGGTAGTTACAGAACTACTGTGGCAGCAGTCCCAAACCATGTTAAAATGGGAATCCCATATATGGAGACAGTTCAGTTGGATGGAGAAAATTGCTTGTCATCCCGTATAGGTGGATACTGAAGAGTATTTTATAGCTTGTGCTTTGGCTTTACTGGGAAATTGCCCTTCTTTCATGCTGGGACAGCAGGTGTAATCCCCTGACATCAACCAGCAAGGCTGCTGTTTTCAGTTAAGCAGTACACTTTTTTTTTTTCCAGGAAGCAGAGACTTGTGGCCGTTTACCTTATCTACACAAAGAGTAAGGCTAGCATTCCTGGCTAGCTTCTCAGAGCTGTGGATACGATACATCTCCAGTATGGAGAGCGTCTTAATCAGCTTGGCAGGATGACAGGAACATAGCTGTCATCACTTTAGCAAGCCTTAGCATTTTAAACATGGCTTTAACCACCACTGCTACATGAAACCTGAAGGCACCATCAAAACACTGGTCTCTCTCCCGTGATCCTAAAAGATGTTCTACAGAACCAGGCAGTAGAACAGCTAGAGATTGTAATGAAAAAAATTCCTAATTTCCTTGAGGAATCAGTTCCTGAACAATACTGTCTTCTTTGTCCATCAGTGTCTTCTTTCCTTTGTTTCTCTCTTCTCATGTGCCCAGCTAGAATAACTTTAGATTACAGCTTTCTTTTATGTCTATTGCTACAACTAGAACACCAAAAGCTTGAACTTGGAAGATTTTCCTGCTCCCCCCTTGCCTTCTCTCATTTTCCACTGAAAAGAAATGTAATCTCTCCAGGTGGACAAGTTTGGGAGTGTCACTGGGCATTATTTCTGCTCAGAGGCAGAAGCTGTTGAAAGGTTTCTGAGCATTATGATTTGCTACAAATACAACAGTGCTGTATGTACACTTCTTTCAAAATTAATTTGATTGCAATTTAATTTCTTTAGCCTTGTCTTTTTGTATAACAGGCAAGAAAGGGAACAGAAAAGTTTGAGGTTAATTTGAAAACATGGATTCTACTTTATTTTTCTTTTTTTCTTCTCTTGAATAGAATTCTGGGATTGAAAAAGCATTTTTATTTGATGTAGTCAGTAAGATCTATATTGCAACAGACAGCACTCCAGTGGATATGCAAACTTACGAGCTCTGCTGTGATATGATAGATGTTGTGATTGACATTTCTTGTATATATGGGTAAGTAAACTGTGAATGTTTTCCGTGAAGCTGAGTACTGAGAATCTGAATAACCTCAAAATTAGAGGAATGTGGTTATGAACAATAATGAGAATGGGTAATTTGCCAGGACAGGGGAGGAGGAAATGGCTGGCTTCTGAGGGACTGATCCTTCCCGGCAACAAGCATCGCTCCCTGTTCAGTCTCTTCTGTGAGCATCATCCTCTTCCGATGCAAATAGAGGAGGAAAAAGTGGGAAGAACACAACCTAAAATAAAAGGAAACATCATCTTTTTGTTCCCTAGGGATAAAATCAACAGAAGGATTCCTCCTGTTTTAAAAAGAAGTGAAGCTGTATTTAGTTTTATTTAATAGCCAGTGGCCTCTAATAGCCTCAGAGAGTTGTTTCACTCTCACTTCAGTTCTCTGTCCCCTATTCCCTACATGACCTTTCTGGATTTTTTTCAGTTTCCCCTTCTTGTGCATTAACAAGTGGAAATCTCCTGGGCTAGCATGTACATCTCCTTGCAAGTTATCTGTTCAGTGGCTTGACCCTTGGCCAAATGTAATGCCAGCTATTCCTGGGAAAGGCAGAGGCACATTACAAATTGTGCTTTAAGATGCTTACACTTGGAGGCCAATGCACAAGATGCTTAGAGGGTGGTAGGCTGGGGTAGCTTTGCATTTGTGCCCACTGACAGATTTCTTGCACTCTTGGAGAAAGTACAAGGGAGAGTCCTGGTGCAGATGTGCAATAGGCACTGGAACAATAAACTGTTGAATACTTAACCTAAAATCTCTGAAGTTTGTATATTCTACTGTGTGTTTCAGATTTTGAGTCATCACTTCAGTAACACTGTAAGAACTTGTTTTAGAGAGGTATAACATAAAGGATGCTGATTTTTGCAAAGAGAAAGATTCTGCTATGTAGTTCAAGAGTGTGTTTAATAATTATGTGTACAACACCGCTTGTGGAGCTCTTTATTTACAAAATACCATTTTGCCTCTTGGTTGTGTAGCCATTTATTATCACCACAGATCTGCTTGCCATTTTTAGCTACAGACTAAAGACATGATATTACAATGCATTTCTTGTCCTCTGTTCCTAGAGCTTCTGTGGAATTTGCCACTTTAATATATTATTGAGACTAATTGTTCTGGGAAGTTGGTGGTAACTATCCATTTAACAATATCTGTGTGTGCATTCAGGAATGAGGATAAAATTACGTTACAATGTACAAAAACCTAATACAGTGATCATCATGACACAGCATCTGTGAATGAGAAAACTCTTTTCATAATATAATGTTGCAAAAGCCAACATCTCATGAGGAAATCTCATGATGTCTTGAACTATCAGTCAGCTGCTACCACTCAAGAAAGGTTACTGGCTTTGGAGTTAGCAGTACAGACCTACTGTTTCACATTTTTATGATAAATCATAATATAAAGCCCTGATTAAAAGAAAAGCAGCCTTGTGGTAAACGGGTGGTAAGTTAGAGAGGAAAAAATAAGGTTCCAGTTCAGGCACTTGGCAATCAAATAATCTGATATCTAGCCCCAGATCTAAGGTTTGTTGTATGATGGGATAAACAATTTAATCTCTTTGTCTTACATAGTGTGTAGTTTGAAGAAGTCTCCCTGAAAGATTAAAATGAAGATTTCATAAAGTTTGAGATTCTTTGTTGACAGAACCAATGCAGCAGTACTTTTGTTAGCTAATCTGGTGTCTTATCTTTTCTTGTTTGTTTGTTTGAATATTGCTTTTTAGGCTTAAAGATGATGGCACTGGAACTCCTTATGATAAAGAATCAATGGCAATCATAAAACTGAATAATACAACTGTCCTTTATTTAAAAGAGGTGACAAAATTCCTCGCTCTTGTTTGTTTTGTCAGAGAAGAAAGCTTTGAGAGAAAAGGTATTTTCCCCTTTTCTAGTATTGCATTAATTCTCCCTCATATTAGTGAGTTAATGAATAACTAAGGTTGTTATTGGCTGATAACAGTTTCTGACTGTATCATAAATGTTGAGGTAAGTACAGTTTGACAAAGCTTACATAACATTTTTAAAGGGATGAAAGTACTTCTGCAGGGATTAAGATGAGATGAAATCATAAATGTATTTGACAACTTTTTGATATGAAAGCATTTGAAAGTTTACATCCAATGCAGTAAAGCTTCCACCTGAAACTGCAGACTGTGTTAGTTTATCTTGACTGACACAGATTTGTACCTGTTGACAGTAGCATATATATTTGGAACAGCTTGCCTGGCATAACCAAGGGAAACTTTTTGAGACTGATCGATAGAATGTTCTTGCTTTTCTTATATCTGAAAGGAGGCTTTTGAAAAATTGCCTGTTTGGGACCTAGTCCTATTTAGCACTACTTAGGAGTGCTTTAATGTTTTGCAGTTAAAGTGCATAAAATCTGTTATCTTTCTTACCCTGGTCAAAGTCGACACTGAACCGTTAGTTCATGACCTCTGCTCACGATGTTCACTGTGTTGCTGCTCTTTGTGACATGCTCTGAGACTAAAACTCAGCAGTGGAAGTGCAAGCTGTCACCTAGGCTTGTGTGCCCCACCTTGTGATAGTAATTTCACCAGTCAGTATTGGTGTTTGTGAATGCAGCACTTGCACCCTGTCTGCTGGGCTGTTTGACAGCCTGCTGAGCTTTTGATAGAACTTAAAGTGGTCAAATGTCTCTTCCATACCCCTGCCACCTTTATTGCATACAAATGTTGGATGCAGTCACTTTCTGTTGTAAGCACAGAAAGTGTTACTTCTGCATACTTACTAACAGCACTGTTTCAGGAAGACACCATGTTGAATAAACATCCATAACTGTGTGAGGTTGTGTCTGCATAGTTAGGACACTTGGTAGCCTGCACTCTTCTGCAGTACAGTTCTGGTATTACAATGGAGATGAGCTTTTTGTGCCTCATGAATTCCAAGTAATATTTTGTCTGAACTGTAAGGTGACAGCAAACAATTCCTGGGAAAAAAACCAAAGTGTAACATGGTGGATTTAAACCACTTAAAAATATGTATCTGTTAGGAAAATTGAAGTGGAGAATGCTGCAGTTTTTGAGTTAAGAACGCTTATGGTATTAACACTGAATGAGGTCATGAGCTCAGTACCAAAATTCTAAAATTGTATTGTGGTATTACAGAATTGTAGCACTCAGTAAGTCTTCCAATTGACTACCAATATGGCTTTACAGCTTTTCTGTGGGATCACATTCAGCCCACTGACATGGTAATGTTATCTGCCTATTATGTAAGTACCTAATCTAACAGCATGTCTATTGTATTACTTTTTAATTACAGTATAAGATGAAACATAGCTGGCTGAGATTTGGTAATAGTTCTATCAAGTATCCATTTCAAAGTTTCTGCATTGTCAAAAAATGAACATTTCTTGATTAATAGATGCTACTTATTTTTATTGCAATTATTCTGTAAAGCAGATTTCCAAAATGACACCATATTTTATGAAAGATTTCAGTTTTTCTTCTAGTACATTGAGCACTTCTTCAAAGCCCTTTATTAAATTAATGATGCGTTATCTGCCAATGAACTTCTATTTGTTTTCTCTTAAAACTTACAAGTATATTTAAAGCAGACATAGTATCAAGTTGTAATGCTTCCTGAATTATTTGTATTTATCAAATGTGCTTTTGCTTAGCACAGAAAAAAATCCTGGACAGTTTCCTGAATAGAACCTCCAGACAGTATGGTATTTCATTAAACACAGAATGTAAGCGAAGTTTTCAGTACCTTATTTATACGAATGCCTTTATTAATATGTAAACCATTTCTGTCTCTGTAGGATTAATAGACTACAATTTCCATTGTTTTCGAAAAGCCATACAAGAAGTATTTGAAGTAAGAATGAAAGTAGTAAGATCTCGAAAACATCAAAGCCACCTGCAAAAAAATAAAAGACCCACTCCCAATGGGACACCAAGAATGCCACTGTAACTGAGGTTTTCTGGCAATGTGGCAAGCAAAGTTTTCATGAAGTTGATGTGACTTCTGCATCTCATTGCACTGAGTGAAGAGGAAAACAAATGGGACTGATGTATTATATGAATTTTCCCTGAATGTTCAGAAAGCACTGTTTAAATATTTTTATCCAATCAGTTTTTTTCATATAGTGAGCACTTTGAGCAAAATGTTGTATATATAAACATTGAGGTGAGCACTTGTAAGAATTTTCTTAATATATGCTGTAAACCTTTTTCATGCCATATTAAGAAAAAACAGCTGTGACAGAAATACTGGGTACATAATTTGCACTTTTTCATGTTTTCCTTGTGGACTTGGACTTTGATAAACTTAGTTTTTATGGTGATTTTGATGCATGGTGTCAGGTAAAATGTATGCTGTAGTTTATTTACCTGCTACAATCAAATTGGTTAGTAAACAATTAAGAAAACTTGGTACAATGCCTTTTTAAATTTGTGACAGCTAATACCTAACATTCATACAGATCTAATTTCATATATTTTTCAATTTGTAAACTGAAGAATAATATTGAAGTATTACAGCAATAAGCACCTTACCAGGGATCGTAACTGGTAAGTAAATATTAGCTTTTATAAAACAGGCTTTTGGCCAAATTTCATCTGGAGTTCTCCTTAACACTGGTCATGCCCTCTCTTGGGTCTGGTTTTATTATTTACCTCAGCATATACCACTAAAATATCTTTCTATAAAGATGATTGTTTTGTAAAATGGCTCTATGTTGCACTGGTATTTTTATAAGGCTTCAGAGGAGTATGTTGTATCTGTATGGCTGGATTTGCATTGCTAAGTTTGTGTTGAGAGCCTGCACATGTACAGTTGGCACAATGAAGAATCTGTATGTATTTCCACCCTGGCATTCTGATGTACTGATAAGTCATAAAGGTGTGAGCACTGGGTTCTGATTCCCTCTAACAGGGGTACATCTGTGATTGATAACAAGACGAGACCATTAAAATGAGGACTGGACAATCTACCTGCTGTAATAATCAGCCTACATCACTACTTTTTATTTTAATATTGAACATGGGCAGATTTACCACAGGATCAGTCAGGACAACGGAGCACTCTCAAACCTAAAAAGAAGTAACACTTAGTTTCCGTGTTCTGTATTCAGTATTTCTGTTTAATTAGTGATACAAAATTGTAATTTCTATATAGAAGGAGAACTCTTAATTTTTACCAATTGCCTATGCAGTCCAGTGGCTTTGTTGGCAGCTTTTGGGAGTGAGAAGAACTTGATCAGAATGGGAGACAGCTTGCTGTACACCAGAAACAGGTAAGGGGAAATGTACCTTATTCACAGCTAATCTGCTCCTAGCCAAAATAGCTCTGGAGGCAGGCAGGAAATTAGAACCAGTAGCTCTGTCAAGAGTTGTGTGATAAGTAATGCAGTTCTAGGGACTCAGGAAGGTGAAAAATACTGATAATAGTGAAAACCATTGATCCTGGTGCTGGTGTGAAGAACAGTGACAGCAGCTGTAGTCAAATCAGAGTGTTTGCACAGAGTTCAGATTCCTTTTGGTACTATCACCATACATCATCTTAGTTGAGGGCAACTCTTATGACTAGCCCCTGAGTTAAAGTAATGCAAAGCTGTTTTCAGAGTTCACCAAAGCAGTCATGGGTAAGGGTATCCTTTTGGCAGCTTTCCAGTTCACAGGAGTTTGTTTCATTGAAGGGCTGATGGAGTTTCTGGCCATATGTTTGTCTTTCATTTCGTTGAGATCCCCCATTGGTTCACAACCTTTGTCTTCCCTTCACCCCACCAGGTGTAGGTGGCTGTGAGGGACTAAGAACACCTACCAGGCTGGGCCAGATTTCTTTTTTTAATGTATAAATTATCTCATCTTAGTGGCTATGGTATGAGTCACAAGTAAATGTAGCTTCCATATATTTGGCCTGAGTTTCTATGCATGCCCTTGTATTAGAGACCATCAACTTGTTTAAGATAGTGAAGTTATCTCCTGTCCCCTCTAGAATTTGGAACATATTACCTAGCATAATTTAGTGAAGGTGACTTTAGCCAACACAGTTACCAGAATAAGTGTAATTTTCATCGGATTACTTATGTTTCAAATATAGAATTGAAAGAATGTTAAAAATTCATTAATTTTAGTGTTTATCCTTGGTATTTTCAGGTTAGGTGATGACTCATTTCACTTTTGAGTAATCATTTGCTAATGTTCTAGCTGAAGTGATTGAGCAGTGAGGCATGCAAGGTTCTTTTTATGAACATATTTTAAAACTTCCTTTTACTTAAAAAAATTCTTTTAAATTTTACTGAGATTCTAGTTTTTATTTAAAAAAAATAAATACTCCATGTACTACAAAAGTCACTTAAGGCAGTGTTGATATACCTTTCCTAAAATTAGAAATTGTGGAAGAAGCTACTAATTACTTTCCAAATAGTCCAGTATTTCTAAAGTACCTGATCCACAAGTCTCCATTTCTAATTTATCATTGAAGTTGACTAGAAATGGTAGGGACCATTTATAGGGACCAAACAAGCTATGTCTTTTTAAAACACTGGTTTGCAGTAAACCCAAACCACTTTAGTATCCTGTAGACATTTTAAAGTCAGGAGCTAGATAACTACAAAATATTGGTTCCAAGAACTTGTTATAGAGGAAATCCCCGTAAGTAATTCAAAAGCAGCAGCTCAAGAGTGTGTGAAGGGTTCTTTGAAGAGTTCAAATGCACTTTTGAGCATGCATTGGAATGGCTATTTAAAATGTTACAGTGCTGGAATATGTTTCTAAAATGCAGTGATTACTGATATGCTGTGTATTAGCATGGAAGTGCAATTGATGAGCAAACTGCACAGATAAAGCGTAATTCAAATGGATCATTAGACATGTCATCTTTCATGATAGAGCAATTTTTTCCCCACTAAAACAAAAATTCTGTGGTTTCTTGCATGAGAAATTGCACTCCTGATGGTTTGATACTAAGGGAGTTCATTCTGTGAAAGTACTGCAGCAATTTTTAAAAGAAATATTAATACCTGCGAACTCCCTTCGTTTTTATATGCATCATCAGATTAAGTGGAGGAATTTAAGAAAATAACCCAAGTTATTGCATACAGTAGCAGCTGTTTGCTTTAATGACATATTTACTGTGCTTTCATTTGCAATAGTCATTGTAGAAATTTTTTTCTTAAATTGAACACTGAGGCTTTCCTATTTTTGTACTGAATGATGTACATGACATCATGTCATGATTTTTGTGCTGCAGCTTTGTCCTGTTCAATGGACAGGTACATTAACACCAGAATTTCTTAGATTCTAAATGTTTATCAATAGCTGCATTTGAATTTAACCAATTACAGATAAACACATCAAATTCTCCCATTTCAGCTGTGTGGAAAATGAGAAATAAGCTTGCTAAGGAAGTTCTTTTGGGCTCCTCTTATACAGTGGCATATGGTTGACATCCCACTTGATTTCTCACTGTATTAATATTTGCATATTAGCTCATGCACATATCTTCAAATAGCTACATTTAAAAATGACTCTAGCAGATTGCTGCTTTTAATTTGTTTTCTCCCTGGTATCTTCTGTGTTTCTACCTTTCTCAGTTTTCTATCTCTGAATTTCACATTTTGCTGTAATCAGGTCTGATACCCAGTCTCCTTGGTTCCTGCCAACCTATTCCCTTTGCCTTGTAGGCATAATGAGCCACAGGCTAGATCTTGA
This sequence comes from Thryothorus ludovicianus, assembly GCA_013397245.1. Classification (NCBI taxonomy): domain Eukaryota; kingdom Metazoa; phylum Chordata; class Aves; order Passeriformes; family Certhiidae; genus Thryothorus; species Thryothorus ludovicianus. Next base: position 64,445 of record VZTB01016729.1, on the reverse strand, counting down.
GCTAAAATCTGCTGAAAAAATACTGAGTACAAAAACATCTAAATTGTAAAAATCCATTACATGCTATTAACATCCCTTTAAAGACTCAACATATTTATGTAATCCTGGTTTGTATGTGTGCCATAAAATATGTATTCATATTGAAGTTACAGTTTATGTTCGCAGACAGATTTTAAACATTCCTTAATCATGTCCAGAACATATTTTAAAATTAAAAATATATATAAATACTTTCAGGATGGAAACACCTAGTGCAGCAGTCTATCACAATGTCTCTTGCACTAAACGAACATATTTTTGATAAAGGTAAAAGATTTTTGATAAGGTAAAAGATTTTCATGAGACTAGTCAGAGAAGATACTTTATTGAATATTTTCCTGAATACTTGGATCTGCCACAGATAAGAGGGAATTATTTATTTCAGAATTGCTGAATAGCAGCAGAAGAAAAACAGAAAAAAAAAAAAACCCATTGATGTCTTTTCTTAAAAAAAAAAACCAAACCAAAAATAAAAAGCTAACAACTAACATGCACTAGCCTAAATTGAGAAGTGTTGGGATTAGACACATGGATGAGTACAAATGTGAGAGAAAGAAAAAAAGTACAGAGTGGCCAAAGGTACAGTGTGTAGGCCAGAACATTTCAGTGTATTCAAGCTGCCTTACACAAGGTGTTCAGGTTGAATATTTGGAGGAATTTCTTCACGGAAAGGGTGATTAAACATTGGAATGAGATGCCAAGGGAGGTTAAAGAGTCACCATTCCTGGAGATATTTAAGGAAAGAATGGACATAGTACTTAGTGCCATGGTCTAATTGGCCTGGTGGTGTTTAGTCAAAGGTTGGACTTGATGATTCCAAGGTCTTTTCCAACTGAGTTGATTTTGTGGTTTCATTAAAATGTAGCCCAAGGAAGGATAATAGACTTATCACAACAGGGTCAGTGGCAGGGAGGTGGTGTGGGTGAGGTCAGTTTCACCACATGGTCCTCAAAGGTCCAAGTAATTGACAGGGAGCAACAGCAAAGTTGCCTTTATAGCAGGAGTTACCCTTTGTGTTTATCTCCATTCAGTGCAAACTAAAAGCCATTCTGAACTGTGCTGAAGCATAGTGTCAGTACAAATAGAAGTATAAACACATTCACACTGGAAATCAAAATTCTAAAGCAGAAGAGCAGCACAGAGAGAGCAACAGCCTGACTACATCCAAGAGGAACCTCAGCTTGTCAGTGAAAATGGATGTACGTCGTGGTGTGTCATATTCCTCAAGACTGCTAGCATTGGGGAATGCTATAGTCTTAACTCACTTTCTCATCAGCACTGCAAGCCTCTGACCCAGATGAACTCATGTTCACATTGAGGTGTTTTTGTGTCAGGTGGGTGCCCACTCAGCCAGTCCAGTCCATGCATCACTGCAAATTCTTGGTCCTCAGAACTGGGCTGCCTCTTTACTCTTTCCCACACAAACCCCAAGTCTCATACCTAGTGCATGCTTCCTTGATAAATACTGCCCTAGTCCTTCCTCAGCTTTCTATTATTCCGATAAAACAATCATCCAACAGTTTGGGAGCCAGTAGTGCTTTCAGCCTCCTTCACAACTTGTGCTGCAAGCTCTCTTTTGCAGCTGGAGCTCCTCTTAATGCTGCTGATAAAACTGCCTAATTGGGTGGAGTGATGAATGTTCCAGCAATGAACTTAAACCTTTCAGCAGCACTTCTGAGGTTTCTAGAAGCCCCACCATCCAATGCAGTGGCATCATTCAACTCCAACTTATTCTGAGGTTAAGTCAGCTGTGGATTGAATTCTCCCTTTGCTTATGAACATCCACATCTGAATTTGGGGCTACTTTGATAAGAGAGCTGTCTGGGCTGTGGGAAGCGTAACCTGTTTCAACTCCTTTTGCAAAGCAGTATACAGAGAGAACAGGTGTGCCTTCTGGGAAGACCAGTAGTGCCAGATCCAAAGGTCCTGGGACCATCTTTGTCTCCAAACCCTGTGCTGAGAAGTGGAATCATACTCTTTCTCTGCAATGCCCTCTTCAATGACTGAATTGTCCTCTGGTGAGCCAAATGGTCTGACCCACAAATTGCTTCTCTTTCAATACTCTCTTTGCAGCTGCTTCAACCTCTTTGGACTGTCAGTATGCCATTCATCATGCTGTCTTGGTCTCATATCCTAAGTGCTGAATGTAAGTTTTGCAGCAAAGGCACACAGATTAACTCACTCCCACCAGTCCTGTTCCCCTTGCTCAGCACTGTTTCCAGATCTATTCCTTCAGTAATTTAATTTCATATTTCAATTCCACATTTTCTGTCTATAAAGCAGCAGTTGTCATTCAAATTTTCCATTCTTCATAAGGTCTATTATGCTGAAACTCGATTATTAGCTTTAAATTTAGTATTCTCTTGACAGATTATAAATGCCTTTCTGCTTTGCTTGGTACACCCTCTCCCATGAAAGCTTCCAGTTCCCGTGAACTAAATGCATGCATAAAAGTTCCTCAGGATGGAAGTTCTTTCCTTCTTCCCTCCCCAATTTATATTGCATAAAAATTCCAGCTATAAATCTATAATTTAAATAGTTATGACAACACCAGACTGCACAATTGTTTTTAGCTATTGTTATTTCTCTTTGAGAATAACAGTAGCCTCTGCTACTCCTGTGAGTCTGCATCCCTGTGAGTCACCTTGCTAGACACCTTTCAGTAAGGAAAAAAAATAAAGCCTGCAAGCAGATACAGACAATTTAGCAGTGTAAAGTAATAATTTATTGGTTAATATAGGTAGCTATAACTAGCAAGCTACTAGACTAAGCATTAATATGCTCACCTCCCCATGCAAGGCAACAAATGAGTATTCTCTGGCTCAAGTGTCACCAAACTGCCAATTTTTGACTCTCTGCCTTTTCCTTCCAGCGTTTTACACCTTTTTAACACTGCTGCCTTTTCCCTGGACCACGTGTCAATAGCCCTGTCTCCATCTCTGGGTCTGTCTTATCTTGCATGGCTCTGCTGTACAGCTCTTTCTCAGAGTGCTGAACCAAGGCTCTGGGATTGAGCCCTACCAGGATCGGGCTGTGGAGCCCAAGCAGCTGAAAATGCAGAGGAGAGTGACCTGGTATCAGGCAGTGGGGATCAGGTCAGTGCAGAGAGTAATGCAGTTTGCCAGAGGGTAGGCATGGCTGGTCAGCAGAGCCACTCTCTGGGCTCTTCTGACTGCTGTGACAAGGGCTTTAGTCCAAGCATCCACATGGATCCCTTGTGTCATTGAAGGCACTCTACCTGGCCTCATGCTGCTGCTTTGTTCAGAATGGCACCAGTATCCCATACCTTTCTGCTCTTTATGGATAACTGGCATACCTTAGGATACCTCAGATAGCATCAGATATTTATGTCTGTGCAATTGAATCAAGCCCCAGATTTCCACTAACCATCTGAGAAACTCCTGTGTGTCCCAGATATCAACAGGGGGCTGGTGAAGACAGCTGGTAACTCAATATATCTCGGTTAATGACACAGTAAGCTTACACTGATTGGTAAATGCATCTTGAGGAGCTTTAAATTAAGAGCCTGGTCACCAATCCTTTATTGCTGAGTCAGTCAGAGCTGTGTGCAAGCTGCTGTATGCAAGCAGGAACATGCAAGTGCACATTAAAATCGTGAGTAACAGTTTTGGAATGGATGGGATGGAAAGGCTACTTGATGGCAGTCCAACAGACACAACCCTGACTGCTTTGCCTCTCCCTGATGTGTAATTGTGAGGACAGGTGCTCCCTTCCCAGAAGGAAGCTTATGAGAGTAAGTTAAAGTGAAGGGGCACGCACGAAAAAGTGTCAAGAAAATCTAAAGAGATCATGAAAAATTGGCTGCATGGATCAAAGGCCATGCCCAGCCTTTTGTCCTTAAATAGTGGCATGGGAGCAAAATATTTTTAAATCTTGGTAGTTTGCAACTGCCTCCAGCTATCTAGTGTGCTCTGCAATTTGCATGGTGAAGAATATGCACCAGAGAAAATTTCTGCCATTTTCTGTACCTGCTAAAGATAGAGTAACTAAACCATGGAGGCTCAGTCATGAACAGCTGTCACTTGGACACAGCTTCAGCTTTGACTGCGGTCTTTGCACATGTCTTCTGAACCAGGAAACCATCAGAACTATTACAGCAACGAGGCCAGAAGAATGTGAGTCAACTGATTGGTGTGACTCTCCTCATTCTTCAGGGAGTAAAGAAAAGGTGAAAAATACATGCCTTTATTTTGACTTCACATTGTGAAACATCTTGTTAGTCCACACTAACTGCACCAAAGGTCCGGATCTCCCTTGCTTCATCAGTTAAAGCAATATCCCCACTATCCTTCTTCATTTCTGAAATAATGCTAATTAAAAATCAGCTGGCAAAGCCCTTTGTTTTGTGAGATGGTTACCTTAGAACAAAGCTTGAAGAACAGACAGTAATTGCTTTCCTGAGAGGCACTATCCATCTGTGCAATTGCTACAGGGCATTGGTTCCACAATGCCATGCTTGTTTTTATCAATGAGGAGGAGGTGCACTTGTTGAATCCAGATTTATAAGATCTGAATTCACACAGAGAATTTTAAAAACTGAGACTGCATTAGTCATGAGTACCGTGATGATTTCTCTTGCAAGTAAGTTATATCTATTCCCACTGACAATATAGGCATATGAGTATTAGATTCCTTAATTCCACTAAGAGTTTAATTCTGCAGCCAACTGTCTGTATTGAAAGGCTAGCATTATAAATGAGGTAAACCCTTCTACATTTTGTGAATTCATAAAAGCAGGGTGTGATTGCTCTATACAAAGAACTATTGTATTATCATAAGCTTCTGTGATCTCAAACCTTCTCTAGAATAAATAATTCGTAGCTGAATTTATGAGACCGCCCACGAAGCATACAAACACCACCCAGAATTGCCTTTAGGTAATCACCTAATATATTTATACACTCATCTGATACAATTATACAACTTGCACAGAGAAAGAAATAGTAGTCCAGTGTCACATTACCTAGCATAATTCCCTGAGATTTGTATGAACATACACTGATGCATCAGACCTTTGTGCAAAAACTGAACCCCTGTGTCACATAGGTGTTCTGCCCCCCAGAAAAAGGGGAGATTTTGGGAGTAACTCCCTCTGTGTGGGCTCCTGTTGGATGCTTCTTACTGTGTATCCCTCCAGCTCTACATGCTGGCCTTTGTGATTCCCATTCCTACTGGCTGAGGTCCCTTCTTGGACCTTTAAAATCAGTTCTTCAAGGAGCTTAATATTAAAAATAATTGGCTGAAATGCTTGTAATTCNGCTATACATACATACAAACATACATACATACATATAAAAATACCTAACTAGGATGGTCTAGAACACAGAGGACTTAGCTTTATCTCCCTTTGCAGATAACTGAAAAATGCAGGAACTTATAAAGCAGGAATTTTTGGGTGTACAGCTAACATCTGTTCCAGGCAAGAGAAACTCCCAGTTCTCTCCATCAGCTATAAAGTCAGCCTCAGGAATCAGCTCAGAAATCTGTATCCATAGTCTGCAAGTGTTCAGCAGAATTCTGCCCATATGTTTGTTTACTAGGACTTGGTCTTTCTTTCACAGTAAAAACACCTTCAATTGAAAAATTATTAATTTTTCAAACCTTATGATTGTCATTAAATTTGTAAATTTTTTTGCACCAAAAGGGCCTATATGATACTTTGCTCTGAAGCTAGGTGGATCTATCAGAGTTTTCCTCCAAAGATAACTAGAGAAAAAAGTATGCATAAACATGAGGAAAAACTTTCAGCACAGATTTGGTATGGTATTAAATAACAAAATCTTCGTTGCAGCAGTGTTCAGGCAAACTTTCAGTTTCTATGTGCTTCAGCTAAGCATGTTTATTTTTTCACCAAGTTAGATCATATGACAGGATACACAAGCTACATGAAGTGCTGCCAGCATGTAGGATTTGACTGCAATTTTGCTGCTATATTTGGTGTTTGGTTTTAAAACCCCACAAGTTCTAGTACAAAATGGCTTCTTCCTGCAAAAGTCTAAACAAAAGGCAGATGAAAAATCCAAAGGGTATTTTTAACCAGAGGCAGGAAGAGGAGGGAGGCTGCTGCTTCTGGACTGGCAACACTAACTGTACAAGAGCTCTGCAGTGCCCCAAGCAGCTGCTGAGGTGTGGGGTTGGGAATTAATCCCCAGGTCTCTAACTCTATGCTGGCTACCTTGCAGGAATCAGCAGTTTCAAATGGCAGCATTCACGTCCTGCAGCTCTGACTTTTAACTAATAGGATATCTGAAAATTAAAGCAGTCTTATACTCCTAGCTCTGCACAATACCTCATGGCAATTCCCCCACCTCCTAGCCAGGCCACTCTGTAGCTTACTTAAATGGGAAAAACAAACACCTCCTTTCAGGGTATTTCTCTTGCTTTAGGTCTATTCAGCTCATTTTCAATAGTGCTTAGCTCTCATGCAGTTAGAGCAACTATGTACCTTTTCAGCTGAAACCCCAAGTTTCACATTAACTGCAGGTGCTTCCTCCTCGAACTGTGTAAAATGACACTGTAAGTGCATCCAAGAGTCAAAGGCCAGAGCCCAGAAGACAAAGCTGAACTCCACAATATGCTCAAGTAGTTCATAATAACTACCACTTTATACTATCCATGTTATAATACAACTTCAAAAATTATCTTCAACCAAAATAGAAGTTCTCTAGAACTTTTTACATGGAAATCCAGATTTCTGAATGGAAAATACCTCTCTCCTACTTTGGGGAAGGGCATAATTTAGTGACAGATTGTCCCAATGCCCTTCTCCATCTGCACAGCAAGGTGGCTCTGGAAGACAAGGAAAGATGGGGCATACTTATGACCAAAATAGTTTGTGAACCCGACAGCCAGTGCAGCTCACCATCTCAAGTGGTCAGATCAAACATTCTTAGCTAGAAATGCTGAAATGTCATCAAGAGTTGTTGGCCATTTAATGTACCCTACAATGCTTTTGTTGTAAGAGAGAAACTCAAAGTCTGATGCAATCTTTTCCCATCTCTATACATTAATGACCCTTTATATTATCCATAGTGCTTTGTCCTGTAAAAAGGACAAACACTTTGCCCCATTGAAAATTCTGCTAGTTGGTCAGGAGGAGCAAAGTTGCTTTCTTTACTTAGTGCTCTTACCACATCACTGTGCAACAGAACAGGAAAAGAAAGACTAGCACATTGTTCTGTAATACTGAGAACATGGTGAGGTAAAAAATATGTACCTACTCAAATGTTTTTATTTACAACTGTTTGCCATTGCTGTTGAATCAAAAAGGAGAAACTAAGTAATCAAAAAAAATTAAAATATGATTATGAAAAATATAAAAGCAACAAGAAATTAAGAACAATTCCTTTCACTGATGAAATTAACGATATGAGGATGACATGAGCTGGAGATGAGCTTCAAACTTATGCTGAAGACAAGTCCGTAAGAGGTTGTTTCTTATTTACAGCTTGTAGTGAAACAAAAGGAAACAGAGACTGCTAAGATTCTGATCACTTTAATTTAGATATTCTCTTAGCTATATGTTCTTAAAAGTTCTATTCCAAGCAATGGGATATAACGCATATCCAGGCGGAAGAGAAACAGTTGTAGATGTAAATGTCGCTCTGTCACTGTGGTATGCAAAAGGCAGCAATCAAGCCAAGCTCTTGCTGATAATTCTTGCCTAAAATAACAATCATTTACATACGACACCATTTCAGTCTACCACGACCCTGAAAACAAACCATCAAGATGCTACGAAGTCTTTCAGTGAAGTCTGTTGGGCGGGGAGTGCCCTGGAAGCCGCTTTTCCACGGTCCCACTTCTGAAGCCCCCCGAGGCCCGGAGGCGCTCCCCCGTCCATCAGCTCCGCGGCCGGGGCGCCGCCGAGCCGGCTACGCAGCAGCGGCAGCTCCACCGCCCGGGCACCGCCGAGCCGGCCACGCAGCAGTGGCAGCTCCACCGCCTGGGCGCCGCAGCTCCGCGGCC
>VZTB01016729.1:0-56278 GCA_013397245.1 Thryothorus ludovicianus | reverse complement strand
CCGCGGCGGCGGGGTGCCTGCGTCGGGGCGGTGGCGGCGTTCAGGCGGAGGCCGGCTGGGCTCGGCTCGCCTTCGCAGTGCGATGGCGCTGAAACCTCCCTCTGAGCTGTAGTTCGGTTCGAAACACCCTGACCGCCGGGTCTGTGTGTGTGTCTGTGTGCCCACGCGTTTTTGGTGGGTGGCGGAACCGTGCCTTTGAACGTTTAGTCGGGTGGCCGTGCCCTGTTCCCCCGGGCATCGCCTTCTCTCTGAGTGGGTGCGTGTGGGGGCACGGCTTGCCAAGGGGAACCTGTGGTCTGTGTGGCGTCAGTTTGTTTTACAGCACTGTCGCTGTGTAGGCTCTATTTACTTGCGTGTCTGTGTTTGTTCACGTGTTTGGTTTGACATGTTTGCGTGTTAAAAGTCATGCCTGTAACTCCTGGGCTTTCTTTTGAATCCCTGAAGTGAAAGAGACGCATCAAGTGATGTGGAGAAGCAGCGCTGGAAGGGAAGGTTTTGATTCCTTAGGAAGCAAATGCTGGACAGGCTGTGTCCCCCCGTATGGCTGTGCTGGAGCAGCGGCCTCTGACCGGCTCTGCCAGGGCTTCACCTCCTCAGAGGCCTGACACTGCCGGAGCAAAACCTCTGGCTGCTTGTAAGGGCTGTGGGTTGCTGTCCTGCCCCTGCTTTCCCCTAACCGGGTCTTGAGAAATAGGCATTTTCAGCTTCATGTTATTGTGGTGAATAGTGGCTTTATTTTTCAATCATACCGGCCTGTTACTTGCCATGAGAGGTGGGGAGAAACTGAGTGTTATGATGATTGTACCTTGCAAATGTCAGTGACATGCTTGTTTATAAACATATCTCTTGTGGATGATGTGTCTGTTGCTAAATTATGTCCCTTAGTCTCACACCCAAGTTGCATAACTGAAAGATAAGAAAGATCACTGAGCAAATTATGAACCTGGCATTTAAAATATCAGGAAGGAATACTTTTTATTTTTAGGGAGATGTGTGGCATATGTTAATTTACAAGGCGACACAAACATGCTCACTGGTTGTGGTTTGCCACGTCATGGGAAACAGTGGTGGTGTGCTGTATGACAAGCACCTGGGATCTGGGTGGAGAGGACAAATATTTGTGGTTTAATTTAGAAGTGTTCTTTCTGTTTGTTGGTACTTGTCCCCCCCTATATTCAAAGGAAAATTGCCTTTACTGGAATTGATTTTCAGCACCTGTTGGTGCTGAAAACCATCTGGAACCAGCTGTTCATTAGAAAAAATGAACTTTATTTGGCAGAGATAAATAATTCATACAATGGCTTAATATTATTTCTCCAAATTAAATATGTTTGGTTACATATTAATATATTATGCAATTTATTTCCATATAGATAAAGTTTGTAAATTATGTAAATAACTTTAAAAATTTCTATAAAAATTTAAAACATTGATTTCAGTGGTCAAGATGTGTGAAATCATTCACTGAACAGGTAGAAAAAAGCTGTCGAATAAATATAAACAAGTATTTTAAATAAATACTATTTTTTAAACAGTTGTCCACTAAAATGAGTTGACTGTAATTATGTATAGCCACTGCTTTTAGTCTGGCACTTGCTAACCAGGTAGATTAGTATATGCAATTACTTAATATTTTTGTGTATGTTTTACAAACTCCTGTCTTGTTCCAGTTACATGTGCAGTTTAGTGGTGGTATCTTACTCTTGCCATTCGACTGAAGGCTTATGATGGAACTGTAGAATATTCTAATGTTAAGGTGGTTTCAATTAATGTAAATACGCTAAAATACATAAAAAGAAGTCCACCATATTTTCTATTTCAAGGGGTTATGTCATGTGGACTGAAGGGATTACTTTGGTAACTGAGCTCTCTAGGGCTTTAGAATGAGTAGCTGTCCTTGTGCCTGTTGTTGTTGCTTTGCCTTTAATAGAGGGAGAACCAAGCTGCTAACCTTTAGGTCAGCTTTAGGGATTTGGAACATGCTATCTTGAGACAGAGTGGGAAAAGTAATCGTTTTGTACCTGTACAAGAGGCTTCAAGTGTTGAAATCTGCTTTTAGACTTGAGCAAACTGCAGTGACTTCATCTGCTCAGTAGGTTTTAAAACTACTAGGCAAATCCTACAAGCCCTTTTAGTATAAGTTCCTTTAATATAATTTTGTACATGAAAGCACATTTTAAGTAGGAAAATATTGTTAAATGAAACATATACCTTTATTGATCTTTATTTTAGGCCAAATTCTGCTATAGAGTTGTGAAGGAGCTGAAGTTCATCTGTGGTTAATACCTGGATCCCTCTTCTGTGGATGTGCTAGACCAGATTGATGAGTGGCCGTCAGTTAGACTCTCCATTGCTGTGCTTTCTGTGTGCTCTCAAGCAGACCACAAAAGAGCAATATTGCTACACATCTTTGTTCTGCTGCTGATTGCTCCTAGGCAATGTGTTCATCTTTTTCTGTTTCTACAGAATTAGTTCATCCCAACATATCTGAAAGATGGTAACTCCACAACTCAGAGCAAGATGTTCTCCTGCACACCACATCTCTGTTGATGAGAGGCAGCGCAGCTCTGGCCCATCTTGGTTTGCCATAGGCACAGGCCACAGCCAGTGCAGGTCTGGGATGGCCAAGCAGCTCCTGTCACCCTCTGTAAGAGCAGGGAGCCATGGAGGCTTTCACCTGATGCTCTCTTCTGACACTGCCTGTGAACTTGAGTTTCTTTTTTATTTCTTCCCCAAAAGACCATTAATTTTGGAAGGGATGAAATTTCACGCCACACTTCAGGCTTCTTTGTATTGCTTCAATAAGGCTAAGCCTTGTAAGCTGTTGCTTCATATTTTTGTGTGTATTTTTGGCAGTTGTAAAAGGGCAAGCTATTTTTTGTGTTAGGATTTCAAAATGGATTAGTCAATGTATATCAGCCTGCTACCACATGGCTGATAAACCTCTCCCATCAATATTAAAGCTCAGCTGACTAAAGTACAAACTTCATCCTCTTCATGCCTCAGGAACATCCCTATTTTCTGAAATTTATAAGACAGCTACTTGGAATAATCTCTTTACTTTTTTTTCCCCCCCAAGAGCTGTGACCCTTAGCCTGCTGTAAGATCGGACACCAAATCTTGCAGTCGCTGCTCTTGTAGTGACAATGTCTCTCTTCTGCGTAGGATGTGACCGGGCGTCTGTGTGGGTATTAGCACAGACACTTGAAGAATTATGAACAGCTACTTACAGTGCCTCACACAGAGCCCACAAACAATTGTGCTTTTTAGTTTTTTTGGGGGTCAGAGTTTGTTTTGCAGACCCCCTCATCGAGAATTTGATTAGCGAGGGCACTGGAGGCCTAGGGAGAGCACGTGGAGGGAGGCATGGCATGCTGTCCTGCACTTACTGCCCAAGGGCACTGCTTTGGGATCCTGAAAGTGCAGGCAACATAACATGCTGAGATTGGGATCCTCTTAGCTGTCATCTTCAATACTATGGCTGCTTTTCCTACAAACTGTGCTTGTTTCTCCACTACATATTTTGTACAAGTAAGTGTTCCGTGCCAACAAGCATGCGTCAGTTCTTTGTTAACAAAACAGAGCTAAAGGAAATAGCCAGTAGCTGTTGTGCTGCTTAGTACCTTCCATGTATGAAATAAAGGTAGATTGTTTAAAAATAAAAAGTTGAACAAATGTTAAAAATTTATTAAGGCTTATGACATTGTTTGATCTTAGAGTGTTCGACAAGCACCTTGCATTTTGTAAATTTTACTGCCCTTTGTGTTGACTGAAGAGTTGTTTTCAATTGCAACTACAAGAAGAGCACTGTACTTCCTGCTGCCCTGAGGGAAATTGAGTCTAAAGGTTGGCTGTTTCTGAGGGTGAGAGGAAAGCAAGACAAAACTAATTAAAAGTTTTTTGGGTTTTTTTTAATAGTTGTTAATACTTTATATGAGTACAGGAGGCTTGTTGGTCATGTAAGAGAATGTGCATGAGGCTGTGAATATGTAAAGCAGCTATTCAGGAGGCTTACGAGCTTTGAGAAGGGATGTATCTGAGCCCCTGAGGATGGGAAACAGCTGGCCTGTTTCTTGGCAAATGATGTTTCCACTTGTTTTGCAGCAGAAGTCAAAGGAACTGCCAAAGGAACGTCCTGGTTTTGGCTGGGATGAAGTTCATTTTCTTCCTAGTACCTGGTTCAGTGCTGTGTTTTGGATTTATATCTATTATTTTTAGTTCACAAATGATCTCACATCATTGACAGGTTCTAAGCTGTCCAGGAAAATAACATCCATAAGGTGACACACAAGTCCTAGTGACACTCTGCAGGTTGCTGTGAACCTGTTAGGGTTGCTGTACGTTTAGATTTAATAAGCTGCTCTCTAGAGAGTACAGCAAAAAAAATACCGTTGAAAAAATACTATTGTCCATATCAAAGAGCTACTGTGACTCTTTGCTTTAAATATGTTTTCTTACGTGAGTCAATGACCACATCACTTAAAGTGTTTGTTTTTTTTTTTTACTTAAAATGTCAAAGCTCGTCAAGTGTCATTTTACAAGAAATCCTATGTACTTTACACATAAACTTAATCCTGATGGGTTTTTTTAATGATGTGATCCATTCTTTATGCTGTGGAACCACTGAAAGTGTGATTCACTGTTATTTTTTCCCCTTACAAGAAATTTAAACATTACCTTTAGTTAATTTTTCTTTTAAATGCCAATTCAGTTTGGATTCTCAGGTGCTTTAGGCTGCTGTGGGGACTGGTGATTCAGCAGGTGACTCTCTGCACTGTGACCTCTGGAGTCACTTGGTGGTTCACCAGCTGTGGGTAAGGCACACTTGGCTCAATGGTCAAGTATAAAGTGGAGAGGGGAAGAAAACAATGCCAGCTGGATTTAAGGGGACCCTCCCAAAATGTCATCCGTGATGCATGTAGTGGAAGGGACTTGATGCTTGTCTCAAATGGTTTATGTGATTAAATTTTTTTTTAAAAAATGCTATTACTATTGTCTAATATTTTTACTAGTTGTAGATAGTAGCCTTATTGATAGAAAAACACATAACAAAGATGACTTGTGTTTTACTTATCACTTAAGTGGATTGAGTAGTTATAGAAGTTTCTCTGAGATTACAGGTTTTATGAGAGTTTTACTTTTATTGGGAAACCTGTGTTCACTAAATAAATTACATCATTACTTGTGCTGTTTGGGTCAGTGGAGCCACAGGGAAAAAGTTACTACTTCTTCTGTATTTCTCCTGAGTAGACCTCTAAATCTTGCTTAAAGTGAAAAAAAATAATAATAGCAGCCATAAATAAAAAGGTAGGAAACATTTGCCAAAGCAGTAAAAGCTGTCAGGTTGTTTTATTCTTCTTTTCCCAGCTTAGATAAGTCAGCTTGAAAGATTGAGAGATCTCTAGCTTTATGCCAGCTACTCTGAGTTGCATTATTTATCTGTTCATTATATACTTTCTTTTTCAAACACTAGGACTGAAATTCCAGACTGAAGTTTGAGAATTCATTTCAGAATGAAAATGTTGCTATACATTTGAGGAAGATACTGTCATGCACCTCTTTTTTTTTTTTTTTTAAATTTTTTTTAAGGAAAGGCATAATGGTTTACTAAGCAAACACCATTGATGTTCAAATCCTGTCATCCCTTTAAGCAGTTACAGTGACATTTACAAAGACTGATGACTTGCATTTTCTGTGTCCAGGTTTCCCCAGTCACTAGGTGCAGATTTGCACATGGCAGGAGTACTTGAATATGACCTGCAGATATATTTAAAACAAGTGGTTGTGTTAACTGAAGTTTCAGGGTAGCTTGAAGTAAATGATGATGAAAGTGGAATTTGACTGGACATGGTTTTTGGCAGAAATATTTTTACAAATCATATATATTGTGCAATGTTTTTTTGTACAATATTAATTGTTATTCCACCGCCACTCAATCCTAAAGCGAACTGGTGGATTTAAATTTGATTCTCAGATTTTTAATATCCATATTTTGCGTTTTGCTGTTCTGAAGAAAATTTTCATAAGTTCAGTGTACCACATGAGGCAGATTGTCAGGCAGAGCCTCTGACATGTAGTATTCTGTCTTTTCTCTGCAGAGCAGTAGAGAGCTCCCACACCTCCTGCTTGGTGGGAACTCTCCTGTAGTCTCTAATCCAGGAACTTAATTTCCTCAGGATTTAATTTTGATGATCATTGATAAAGCATTGCTGAATGTGTCTGTAAAAGTATGGTTATTTTTCACGCTGATGGTTATGGCACATTAAAAGATAACTTGATTATTTTGTCTCTAAATCCTGTCTTGGACAAATTCAGTGTCTTGACTGCAATTCTCTATTTCAAGTGGGCCCAAACTGTTCTGATTTTTCAGAATTGCCATTTCCAAATGTTTACTCAGTGAGTCAGTGTGACTAAAGTGGGTTGAAATACCATGACTTGTTGCAGGCAGACTTTGTCAATTTTGCTTTTGTTTCTTCCACCACAGTTTTTGGTAGCCAAAGGAGGAACTGTTTTGTGAATACTGCAGTATATTTAAAGAAGAAACAAATTTTGTGCTTTCTTCACTAGATCACACATTCTCAGAATGAACCTTTATTGCTCCAGGCTTGTCTTTGCAGCCTCTCGGTGTTTTTCCACAATGTAGGAAGAGAAACACAAAATGGTTTGAGTTGGCAGGGTTCTTTAAAGGTCATCTAGTTCAGCCTCCCTGCCTCAGGCAGAGGCACCTTCTGCTACGTCACAGCTCAAAGCTCTGTCCAATTTGACCTTCAGTGCTTCCAGGGATGAGGCATCCACAACTTCTCTGGGCAACTTGTTCCAGTGTCTCATTGCCCTCACTGTAGAGAATTCCTTCCATATATCCAATCTAAACCTACTCTCTTTGAGTTTAAAACCATTCCCTCTTGTCTTGTCACTACAGTCTATGGTCAAAAGTTACTTCTTTCTTATAAGCATCTTCTAGGTATTGAAAAGTCACAGTAAAGTCTCCCCAGAGCTTTTTCTTCAGGCTGAGAAACTCCAGCTCTCAGCCTTTCTGCATATACATGTGCTCCTTAGAATCATGGAACAATAGAAAGGCTTGGGTTGGAAGGCACCTTAAAGATCACCTACTGCCAACCCCTGTGCCATGGGCAGGGACACCTTTCACTAGACCAAGTGTCTCAGAGCTCCATCCGACCTGGCCTGGAACACTTCCAGGGATAGGGCATCCACAATTTCACTGGATGACTTGTTCAGCACCTCACCATCCTCACAGTAAATAAATTCTTCCTAATATCTAATCTAAATCTACTCTCTCAGTTTGAAGCCATTCCCTGTCTTGTTGCTACATGCTCTTAAAATTCCCTCTCCTTTCTTGTAGGCACTCTTCAGGTATTGGAAGGCTGAAGTTAGGTCACCTGATAGATTGTTAAGCTATCCTGAGTTGCTTAATATTGAAAACTTCTTATAAGCAAATTCTCTCTATGATATATGAGAGCTAAATTATATTTTGCCGTGTTTTATGCCGCAAGAGTGGAATAGTATTATGCTCTAATAGCTTTCCCTCAGTGAACATGGGTGACTGCACATGATGCTGTTATGGAGGAATGTATTTCTTTTCTGTCTTGGTCCCTCAGCTGGGTCATCTCAGTAACAGTTGTCTGCCTTGTCCGTGACTGCTCTGTCTTTATTAGGTTTTGTTACATACATTCTCAGTTTTCTCATGGTCACCATTTTGCTTCATTGGGTGTTCACTCCTGAATTAGCTCATCCTAGTGCATGCCACTCATCTTCTAAAGGCAAGTGTCCAGCCTTGCTGGCTGTGAAGCAAAGCCTTTTCTGGTCCAGGCTGGTTTTCTTATTATTCCTCTCTAATGAACTGGTAAACCTTAATGAAGAGAAAAGAGACAAACTGTTACTCAGCAGAGCCTGAATGCTGCTAGCTGTGATGTGATGTGACATGGTAGGATCTGTAGGGTGTTCAACTGACACCTCCCTGTGGCAGCAGCATAAATGAGGTAACTGGCAGCAGCAAATTTCTACGTAATAGATTTTCTGTTTGGGTAGTAAAAAGTGAATTTCTCAAACTTTGAGCTGTTGTTTATATCTATGCAAAAGCGTGAAGGAGGAAAAGAATTTGTCACAGTAGATTGGAAGGAAAATTCCTCTGTGGGGAGGTTAGAGTTTTTTATTAGACATTAATGTGAGGGCACTTAAAGTATAAGTGATATAACAGATTGCAGAAGTGGCTACCAGAAGGAGATGCATAAAAGACAGATGATGCTGATATTTCTGAAGTGGAAGGTTGGAGAAGGTAACTAATCACTATCCTGAAGTTATGATAGAAAAATATTTGTGTGTTCACACTTAGTGGCAGATTCCAAATGCAGACACCCTGGGTAAATCTTTCTGGCTGGGCATATGTGTTTTCAAATCTAATACAAAACTTCATCTCCTCTTGCTGGTGACGTGTTGATTTTTCTCAAGTATTATTGTGACTTCCCTTTGATCAGCTAAGGGAGTAGTCATGTAATTGTCATGGGAGGTATCAGGAGAAAGCTTTTCAGCAGTTGTTAAAGATGCACATGATGTCCTGTGTCATAAAATATTGAGATTGTTAGCCTTGTAATCTTGTAGTCTGAAACCCTGTTAATGATATGTATGTTTTTTCCTCCTGTCTGGTGCAATTATAATATAAAACTAATTTAGTCCCAGTGTTCAGTGTTGAGAAACTCTGTGACCATGCATGTATTCCTCATAACTTTATGCTTGTATAATCCATTTAAGGTTTATTCATCATAAGTAATTACATAGCATCTTGAATTATGAACTCCAATGAAGAGGCTGGAATAAGCTGTAGAAGACTAGTTAGCTGAAAAGAGTTCTTCAAGAAATGTTTTATGTTTTTTTTTCTATGCAATGCATATTAAGTTGTTTTCTTCATTTTCATATCTTATGCTTTCTTTTTTTCAGCTGTCAAACGTTTGATGAAAGAGGCTGCAGAACTGAAGGATCCTACAGATCATTATCATGCACAGCCTTTGGAGGTTCGTTTCTATATATGTTTGAAAGAGCTTGTAGTTTTATTCATATGTACTCTTAATTAATATATGCTTCTCTAAAGTGCATATATATTTAAAATGTACATATTTAAATGATAGCAAACTGGTTTTTTTCCCTATGATGGAAATCATCAGCAGAATTCAACTTCAATGGTCTTGTAGTTCCAGGTTATTGGTGGAAGTACTTAATAACAGTTTTACATGGCACCTGAGTAGTTTTATAGCATGGGTGTGTTTATTCCCCCATCTCATTCCCAAGACTACAGAAATATTTAAGTCAAGCTTTTTGTACTCAAACCTGACATCTGGCTCAGCTGCTGAGTTGCTCAGTGAAACACTTAACCTAAGGTGATCTCTGAGGATTGATGTTTTGCATTTAAGAAAACCTGTGAAAAACATAAATGTGTGCAATTCTGGATGCACTGTAAGAGAAAGGGATTTCACTTAAGGAGTAGCTTCTTGTTTAAACACCCGGTTAAGCTTTTGTACTGAGAGGACAATGAAGTTCTGGTGGTTAGAAGCTTAAACAGAAATCACTTCTGATTTCACTTGATTGATTAAAAAAGGCAGTGTTCTGTGGTATTCATTTGGCAGGTTTGATTTTTAGCTGTTTGCAGAAGTGCTTAGCAGGCTCACATAATAATGCATGTTACTAGATGCTATAAATGATTCCTTTTTGTCTTTTAGGTTTTATCTGTAGCTTGTTTCTCCTTCCTGTGGTGAAACGAGTGGTTTAATTCTTGCTATTATTTGTAACCTACATGAAGATCGTACTTCTGGGTTGGAACAGTGTCTCACTGGGAAGAGAACAGTGGCAGATGAAAGGAAATACTGGAAATCTTGACAGTTATTTCCTGTACTTGAAAAGCTGTAACTAGGTGGGCTGTCCCAACGCTGTAGTACCAGTGTTTAGCATCAGCTGAGAGATCTCATTCAGTGACAGCAAGCCTCATTTGGGCTCCTGTCCTAACAGTAGGAGTGTTTCTGCTTGTAAATATTTAGGAAGTTGTTGGCAGCACAAGTTCTGATGCACAAATCCCAGCTCAAAGCCCCAAAGAAATAATGTTTAAAGAGAAGTTATGTGTATGTCCAATGATGATAAAACTCTATATTTCAAAGTGTATCTTTCAAAGTTGTGCAATAAGTCACAGTAGCTGTTTCAAAGTTGTTAGTGGAGGAGAGAGAAGAGAAATTCTCTGGGGTGTGACATGGACATGGAAGGAGCTTTGAGGAGGCTGTCATTAGTGTTCTTTCTTGGTGTAGGTCTGCCCTTGGCTCTCCAGAAATTATTGTTCACTGAAGCAAAGGTCCAGTTTTCTCTTAATTGACTCAGTTTTCCATCTGTTGGGTAATAAAACTCTTGTCATAATTTATACAGCTAGCATAAAGAATTTGGATAATGAATTTGAGGGTTTTGTCAAATTACTGCATAAGAAGATTACCAGAAACCTACAGTGCTTTATCCTTAGGTGCTGCATTCTCTTAACTCTCTATTTGATTTTGGCTTCTTGAAACTTCTGCCTGTGTACTGTTTCTTCAGCCTGTCCTTGTTCAAGAAAATGGCATCCAGTTGTCTGTTTCTGCGATGAAAAAATTATTATTTTTTTCTTTTTTTCTTTCCTCCCTCCTTCAATTGATGGGGGCATTTTAGGATAATCTTTTTGAATGGCACTTCACTGTTAGAGGCCCTCCAGATTCAGATTTTGATGGAGGGATTTATCATGGGCGAATAGTGCTACCACCTGAATATCCCATGAAACCACCCAGCATTATTTTGTTGACAGTAAGTAAGCATGCTTTCTAGTTTTTCCTTTTTATGTTATCAATTTTATCGTAGGTAGAGAGATATTCTTGGCATTTAACATAATGTTATTTTTGTAAGCAAGGTGGCACAGTACAGTATAATGGAAGATCCAAAGTCTTCCAAGATTATTTTGGTAATTTCTAATTGCATGAAGCTTTATGCTTTATAAATGGAAGTTCTTTCCTCCAGGAGAAATCACATTGCTGATGTGATTGTCTAACCTTTTGTTCTCCCCATGGGCCCTCTTGGTTTCTGTTGAAAACATTGCTCAGGTGTAGGAAGGCAGGCTGTGTTTGGGACAAAGGCCTTCCTTTGTGCATAGTTTTGTAGAAGGTTTTCTTCATGCATTAACAGAGTCAGATGAGAGAGTTCTGCCTTCAGCAAGCTGAATGCCAATTCTGTGAGGTTGACAGTAGTGTAATTATCACATATTGCTTGCATATGGAATTCTTTTGATTGTAATTTTTATGATTTTTACCAAAACTCAAGAATTAACTTCTAGCATGTTTTATTGTATCCTCCTTCTTCCTTTGAAGGCAAATGGCAGGTTTGAAGTGGGGAAGAAAATTTGTTTAAGCATCTCAGGGCATCATCCTGAAACATGGCAGCCTTCGTGGAGTAGTAAGTAACAGTTCCTTGAAAAATGTTACCTCTATCAAACAACTTGTTCTTTAAACTAAAAAAAAAATCATGAGGAATGTTTATTGTGGAAAAGGAGACAGATTTTGAGGGTGTAAAATTATGGGAGAATTTGTCAAATGTAAGGTCATAAAAGAGTGAAACAATGATTTGGAAATGGTACAAAGTAAATGCCAGGGCTGAGAAACTGAGGCATGATGGTAAGCTCTTCTTTACTTGGATACATAAGCATTAAGAATTCTCAGACTTCTTAGAATATTCTTTGTGTATCTTGTTTAAAATTGTCCTTATGAAAATAAATCCTATTACTTTACCCTGTTTTTGCATGATCACTAAGCCAGCTTGGATATTAATAGAGGGGAATTTTCAATTCTAATGCTGTGGTTCTGAGCACTCAAGAGGAAAAATAATGTGGTCTGAGTTCAGAACAACTGAATCGTCTCTGTCTTTCTTTTTAAAAATCCTGTTTTCACAGAAATTGAGAGCTGGCACAGTTTATCCAAGGCAATATGCTTATGTTCAAGTAATTTTAGTTTGGCTGAGTACAGTCCATCAATTATTTCTGTAACAGTTTCACTTTTAAAATATGTTGAAAAGATCTTAGGAGTTTTCTAGCCAACCACTCTTCAACTTCTGTTAAGTCTCTCATGTTTTTTTAAAGAGTAGAAAATACTGTGTTTCTAAGTAGTTGTAAATATCCTGTCTCTTTTCTGTGATACTTATTTTGATGTGATATTTATTTACCAAATCTATTAGCAAAGTCTCTTGAATTCTTAAATTTCATTACTTCTGTAAAACAAAGTCCAAGTACAGATGTCAAAAGAGATGCTTCAGATGGCAATTCTTTTACAAGCAGTTATTAGTATTTTAAGTGAACTCCTTCCCCTATTATGATGACATAAAAGGAACAAATTCTGCAATACTTTGCAAAAAAGAAAAACTGAGCATATGTACACTAAATTGCAGAATTAATGTCTAATAGAAAACAGATGTGAAAAGAATTCCCTGTGGACCTTATCTTCTTCCTCTCCCCCTGCTCCTTTTCTCCCCTTCCCCTCCCCCCCTCCTTTTTTATATTAGTTCTGCTTTACCTTCATGGTTTTTAAAGTCTGGAACACTCACCTTAATGCAACTTTTTTGTGACAATTCATTTTTTCTTCTCTGTTGACTGGTGGCCTTCTTGTTGTTTACAATGTGATGTTAAAACAAAATTAGAAAAGCCTTGCAGTCTACCAAAAAAAAAATCAAACCAGTGCTGCTTGTAGGAAATTCAGACTTGGCAGAATGAAGTTTTGCAGTCAGAAATGCAGCTTTTCTGAGTGTGGAATGAGGCTACGTAACTGTTGTTTCTGCAACCTTGTTTACATCTCTGTTTCCCCATTTTAGTAAGAACAGCTTTACTAGCCATCATTGGATTCATGCCAACCAAAGGTGAAGGAGCAATAGGATCTCTAGATTACACACCAGAAGAAAGAAGAGCTCTTGCAAAGAAGTAAGTGCTAAGTTTGTTTCATTCAGTCACTTTTAGGGCAATGCATGGAGTAGAAAATAAGATACTCCAGTCTATTCTCTTGCATTTATTCTAAATAAAACAAGTTTGATGCCCTGTATATGTAGTTGCTTTTTTCTCTGAATATTGTGCAAACTTGGAACTTGCAGTTAAACAAAATATTTTGAGAGCACTCTGTTCCTTCCAGCATTGTGTGGTCATATTAGAGATTTGTGTGAAATTCAGGCTTGAGATGTGATTAAAATAGTGATACAGTACTAATGGCAGCATAGAGAGAAAGTGGATATGATGGAATTGATACTAAATGGGGGAGAAAACAATCAAAAGAATGATGTATAATTGTCTTTAAGTAAATAGTAATGATGAAATTATTTCAAAATTCTGAAACAACTTCTTCTAAATGATCTTTAGGAAATTAATTTAAGTTTGTGACTATGATAAAATTATTAGCTTAGTGGACAAAGCAGCAGATTTTGTTTATAGGGGCTTTAGCAAGGCTTTTGGTGTCCTTTCCTTTATCCTCAGTCATGAAGTACAGCCTTGGCAGGTGGGGACAGTAAGATGGATTAAGAACTGGCTGAGCTGTCTGGCTCAAAGGATTGTGATAAGCAAAATCCAGCTGCAGGCTGGTCACTATTGGTGTATTCCTGATGTCAGTACTGGGGCCAGTGCTATTCATGACCTGGATACGGGGACAGGGTGCACCATCAGCAAGTTTGCAGGTGATACCAAACTGGGAGGAGTGGCTGATAGACCAGGAAGTTGTGCTGCCATCCAGAGGAGCCTCAGTGGGCTGGAGGAATATCAGAGAAAAGTCCTGCCCCTGGAGAGGAATAACACTAGCTGACTAGAAGGGAGCTTGGAAGGGAAGATTCTGGTGGTCACCAAGCTGATCCTGAGGCAGCAGTGCACCCTTGAAGCAAAGAAGGCTGATGGTGTCCTGGGTTGCATGAGGAGGAGCATTGCCAGCAGGTCAAGGGGAGTGAGTGGTCCTACATGTGCTGAGCACTGGTGAGACATCAAGAGTGCTGCGTTCATTTGGGGCTGTGACCAGGTCAGAGTATGAGAAAGACAAGGATGTCCTGGAGCACATTCAGCACAGTGCCACAAAGGTGATTGAGGGGCTGGAGCATGTTTCAGACATGGAGATAATGAAAGAGCTGGGAGTGTTCAGCCCAGAGAACAGAAGGTTCAGGGGATCATATCCATATAATGCATACGATTATCTGAAAGGAAGTTGTAAAAACGGTAGAGCCAGGCTTTTTTCAGGGGTATTCAGGAACAGGAGTGAGTCAGTGGAGTGGTTTGGTCTTGATACTGTGCTGTCAGGCCTCTGTGGTTCCTCACTGGCCTGGAGAGCTGTCTGCAGTGTGCCTTACAGAGAGATGGTGTGGGAAGATAATGCTCTCCAAGAAGCTGAAATTCCTGGATTGGAGGTGTAAGCTCCTGGGTCCAATATAACTTCTGTAATAATGGTTAAATCTTTATTATTTATAGTTTTTATTTGCTGCAGATATAAGTATTTTAATTGTAAGAAATTATTAATAAAATATAAATAAGAGTGATATTTAAGTCAGTTGTTAATACTTTCCTAAATGGCATGAGAGAATTTGTGTTAATAATACAGATAATTTTCAACATATTTTTTCAATATAGTGTGATTTGAGGCAGAGGGAAGTACTTCTAAACTACTGGCCTTGCCACCGCTTGTCTTTCTGTGGTTTGTTCTGCAAAGTTTATTTAAACAAGCACACAGGAACACTGAGAACATGCTATTCTGAGCTATGTCATTTGTGGACAGGTCACAAGACTTCTGTTGTGAAATATGTGGCACATCTATGAAGACAGCCCTCTTACCACTGACATCTGGAAGCGTGTCAAGCCAGGCAGACAAGGAGGCTAAAGAGCTTGCCAGACAAATTAGCTTCAAGGTAAAGTCACTGTTTAGACTTCCATCTCTCTTGTATAGAATTTGGAAAAAAAAAATACTAAGGAATAACTTGTAAATCACACAAACATTCATCATTTCAGAAAACCTTCATCAGTTGCTATGTGGAAGCCTGTTTTCTCGGTATAGTCTGAAAGAGAAAGATAAGAATGGATCTCATGAAATTTGCCAGCTAATGAGTTGTGCATCTCAAGCATTGATTGATTAGTTTTGATTTTAGTAGTGACCACTGTGGTAAAAACTGCCTATGTTGCTTTTACTTCCACATTTTCAGACACTTGATTAACTTGATTAAATTCTCCAGAATTAGTCTTATCGTAGAAGTGTGAGGAAAGTTTGGGCAAAGCTAACCTAAATTTTTTACCTTTTGATTTTTTTTTCCTTTTGGCTTATGGAAGGAATAAAACATATTACTACTGAAAAATGGTTGCAAATTCTTTTGAACTACTCTGCTACTATCTGAAGATACTGAAAGTTGAACTCTGGTATGGAAGTTGCTGTGACCGAAAAATGTGTTCTCTAGCTTGTGTTTCAGTGAAAGCAAGGTTTGTTTAGACAAGTACATTCCTTGGAGAATTGCATGTCTTGCATGCACAGTGTTGTTTTTCACTGGGTTTTCCACTAAACTCTTAAATCAGCCACTAAGGAAGACTGCTGTGCATGAGGGCAGGGAACTACAGTTATATTATGACAATGTGACATTTAGTGCAGAACATACACATCCTCACTGAGGTCATGGCTGCCAGTATATCCCCTTTTATCACCCATGTTCTTATAATAGTGTCTTAAAGGCTACTTTTACTTTTTTTGTGTATGCCATGAAGGTAAAGATTGTCTTCTTCTGAGCATTCCTGCCAATTTTGCAGGACATGTATATTCCTTTGCCATAATGCTTATGATAGAAACATCTCCAAATACTTTACAAAGATGAGAAAAGCAGGGACAGGATTTTAAAGTGGAGCTATTTGAAGAAACAATGGATTGCCTTTTCCTGGCCTTTTTACTATATTGTAAGAATTTAAAATTGAGGGATTGACTTTTACTTTAGAACTGCCAATCTTCATCAAAGAAGTTCTAGAAATATCATTTGTAAAATATCAGAAATATCAGTTTGGTTTAGTTTGAGTTTCTTTTGTGAGATAGATAGAACTCATAACTTACATTTCATACCTTATTCAGTTTTAAAATTAAATACTTAGGGACATCAGTTTTTAAAGAATATTGGTGCTTTCCATGTATCTAAATCCTTGACACCATGTCCTAAGAAAAAGCACTTGTCAGGGAAAAAAATGAACAAAAGTCTTAGGTTTCTACAGCCTTTTACTATCCATTGTGGAGGTTTTTTATAATGTAAATCAGTTCTGTCCTCTGGTTGCATCCTTCTTCCCTTCTGAAATAAAATTTTAGGGGTTGGGGTTTTTTAAGCTTCCTGCTTCTTCGCTTTGCTTGATTTTCTTATCTGTTTGTTGTTAGGAGGTGTTCAGTTGATGTGTTTGTAATAAATTAATAGTATTAATTACTAGCAGAAAATAAGGAAGTTCTTAATCATTTGCATACATTTAGTGTCAATTTATGGGGTAAGATTTAACATCAGATTGCTGATTGAGTGTATAATTTGAGAGAGTCTCTCTACTAGCAAGCATATTAGCAATCTCTGCATTAGCTTCATCCCTAAATAAGATATTTTCAAACTATGTGTAGATGATCCTGGGGTTATTGTGTTTCTTACCACCTTTAAACAAGATGGTAACTTTTTAAAGAACCCCCTGTGTGGTATTGAGATAGGAATATGAAATTCAGGAGGGGGGGAAAGAAACCCAGCACATTTTCTCATTACAGTTTTCCTGCTTCTGTGTGCATCCACTTTTGTTCCTGTCTGTTTTAATAGTAAATTATATTATGTATCAGTTTTATATTGACTTCCAAATAATTTTCTGCATTTTAGGTGTTACATAACAGAAATTCTATTTTCCTTAAAAAAAAGAAAAATAAATTACTAATAGCATATGTATCACTTTAAAACAATATGATTTACCTTCATGTTTCCATCACAAGGCATATTTTACAGTAAAATTAGTTCTCTGCTCACCCTCATTATTATTTTTAGATATGTTTGCTATCTTTCGAATGTTAGTCTGATTTCAGTCTGGATATTAGAGTTAGTACTTTCATAAACTAAACTAAATCAAATGCACATTTGGTACTGCTTTGTAGAGATTAACAGTAAAGATGAAATAAGCTTATCTTGGAAGAAGCGAGAGTATGAAAACCAGTACTCACAGGTTCCAGGGAACTTATGATTGGATGAAGGAAAGAGAGATTCACCCCTAGAGTCATCATGTTGGAGCAGACTACCCAGGGAGACTCTGGAACCTCCAGCTTTGGAGATGCTCAAAACTTGCCTGGACATGACTCTGGAGAGAGTTGGACCAGGGACATCTAGAGGTTCATTCCAGTCTAAATATTTCATAATTCTGTGTTGCATTGTTGATGATCCATATTTGAATCATAACTTTTCCTGTCTAACATTACAGTTCATAAAAGTCAAGGGGAGAGAGAAAGCAGTGTTAGCAGATTCTAAGTTTTCAAATGTGAAATCCATCTCCAGATTGTTTTGGTGTCATATGTTTTGGATTCTCTTAAAGTAATGCACATAAAGAAACAGAGAACCTAATTTCCTCACACTAAATAGTATCATGAAAGACTATTGTACTGTGATCTTACCAATTTGTTATCACCATATTTGGTTGTTTTCTAATAAACTGTTTGTATTTCTTGCTACTACTACCACCACTACTTTTGTCTGCATTTGAAGTCAATCACTAGATTTGAAGTTGTCATCTTTGTAATAAATTGGGATCTAGACACGTGGCTTGGGAGGTGACTTGCATACTGATAAAAATTCATCTGGTCATGACTTCTTTTATTTTTTTTGATGTGTGTAAATTCAAAAGTTTTTTAATTCAGCACTATGATGGTATGTCCTTTTCCAACCCCAAGAGATTATTGCTGGTGTATATAATGGGGTTTGTGTTCTTCTACATGTCCCTACTGATCTCTTGTGTCAGATTTCCTAAGCATTTTCTGCGAAATAATGTGTAGTAAGCATTTTGTAAATGTGTATGAAAGCAGTATTACAAGACTTGTATTTTTTCTTTTACTCTGTGCTGAAGTTTACATACTGGACACTGGTATGCATTTACTACCCAGTGTAGTGTCATACATATGTGCCCACTCTGCCTATGAGGTGACTGATACTGCACCCAGTGTAGCCACATTACATTGGCACTCACAAGAGGCTCCTTAGTCCTGTGGGGGACTTGATAGGTCAGAATTGGCTTAAGGACATGCATACCAAAAGTTTTATAAATTGTGTTGTTCTGGCATAATGTCCTAGATCTTCTAAAGAATTTTATTTTTTGCTCTCTACATCTGTGCTTTAAGTGTTATATTTATTATGTGCAAACAAAATTATTTTTTAAACTGTTGTTTGCACATTTGCAGTCTTATTTTTAAAGAATGAAAATTTCTTAAACTTGTTGCTGTGTGATTGCAATGCAACTGGCACACCTCATTATTACATTTTGGTAAGCTGCATATTCTCTGCCATAAAATACGCGTTCCAAAATAAGCCAAATTGTTTTGGAGCATTTTTGATCTTGTCTGTGAAGTGTACATATGTGCTTCTTGTAGGCAGAGGTCAATTCATCCAGGAGGTCTGATGCAGGACCCTCAAACACATCAGGACTGAACCACTCTGCTGCTTCACGTGAGCCCCAGCAGGATGGTACAGCTAGAGCATTCCCAGACCCAGCAAGTGCAACGGTATGGTCCATCTTTGTGCTTTATTGGGCATAGGCTGAACACGAAATTGGTCCTCTTAAGCTGACTGGAGTCCTGATTAAAGTGTGTAGTTCACATATTTATTCTGGAACACCTGCATTTATATAAAATCTATTAGCAAATAGTATGCTGAATCATTTTTAGAGCTAGCAACTTCTGCTTTCACTTCCTTCTCTTAAAGCAATAAATAATGTTCTTTTAGCAGTTCTTCCCAGCGTTTCCTTTAATTACGTTAAGTATTCATTAAAACTTTGTGAAACAAAGTTTTAATGTGTTTGAAGCACTACAATTTACCTTCTGCATAATGTAGCACAGTTTTTTTAATAGAATTCTTAGCCAGAGGCAAAAAAATGTTTCAGTGATAACCTGTAGCTTTTAAATATTAATCAATATTTTTTGGGTTTTATAACCTCTTAAGTAAGTCTAAAATATTCTTACCATTTGAACTATGACACTTTTGTTTTAATACTGCTAGGTATAGGGTTTACATAAAGGTTTTGGAAGTGGCTGAGGTCTGGTGATGGGCCAAGGCAGCTGCTGTTACAACTGGTGCAAATTCAGTCTAAATTCACTGATAAATTGCAGGCAAATCCCAGCTAAGCTGCCTCTTCTAGATGGGGCTGCAGATAGGTTAAAAAACCTACAACATGTCCAATAACATCTGTTGTGTGTTTCCAACATATTTTCAAACTATGTACAAATATAAACATTCTAACAGCATACTTTTCCCCCCACAATAAGGATTTTTCCAGATTGTTCAGGATTTAATAAAGCACTTTGTTATATTCTTCTTATTACAAATCCTGGCTAATATAGTAGAAAGAGCTGACACACCAAGGCATTACTGGCATTTTCTTGAGGAGAGAGACTTTTTTAAGTTAGTCACATTTTGAAGAAAACTGGTTTTATCTATTATACTTATTTAGTAATTAATGATTATTTTAATTTTCAGAAGATCAGTCCCATGGGAAATGAGACCTTTAAACATATAAATGTGTGTAAAAATATTCATATATGTGATTAACTGTAAATGATAAGTGGGTTCGTGTTTTAGGGAATTGATCTAATATTCAGGATTGTTAGTTTTAGTTTGAACCAACACCTGTGTTTCTGAGCTGTCACATTTGAGTGTTTGGAATTATGTGTAGCCATTCAGCAGTGGAAAATAGCCACACAGTGGAAGAAAGAAATGCATAACAAGAAAGACTGTTTTAAGGAATTTGAGCTTGCTGTTTTTGTGTTCTTACTCATGTGAAAGGTAATAGAAATCTTTTCAAAGTAGGGCACTCTGGCCTTGATCTGCTTAGTGGTGTGAAAGAGTACCCATGCAAACCTCAGATCTTTTCTACTCAGCTGAGTTTCTTGCTTGTATAAAGTCCATTTATTGAGTTCTTGTTGTGTAAAGGCCTAATTCTGCCTTATTAAGTTGTGTTAGATGTGGGAAACACCAAAACATATTATTCTCTCTTTGTGGATAAAATGTTTGCCACTTACTCTACAAATGCATACTTAATTAAAAGCTATTGTAGAAAATTTGCTGGGTTTACTCTCTTTGAGAGTAAAAAAGGAAGAGGTAGGGTCAATGCTGAATTCTTGTATTAACTTATGTAATTCTTTCTGATATGGTAGATTAATATGTCTCACTCTGAAGCCATGGGACTTTTTGTCTTTCTAGACAGTACAGAGGTGAAAACTAGAAGTAATCATGCAGAAAAAATGGAGTGTTACCTTTCTTCTTCTTCCAGAACAGTTGCAATCAGTCTTCATTAAAGACACAATGGTAAATAGGTGCTAAGGAAAAGGTCATGTCTATGCAGGAATCTACAAACTGTTTTACTATGGGACTGCTTCATGGTCCAGTTTGTTCTTTCCAGCAACAGTTCTCTATTCCATAATTTTTTTACCTTTAAGTAGCTTGAAAGACCAGAGATGTTTGGAATGCGATTATGGCAAGATATTTGTGAGCACAGTAATATCCTTTCTGGGACAGGGATAACTTAATTCTTGTGTGAAGATGAGACTGAAATGAGTCTCTGGCATGGCATCACTTTGTGTCCATTTCTTTGTTCCACACGGGGCCTTATTCCTGAAGAGAGAATTTTTCATTCCGTCAGAAAAAAATGTATTTTTAATTAGCTCTGCTTTTGTCAGCTTTCACCTAGGGAAAGGATTATAGCCTTACTGAGTAAAGGAGGACCAAGTCTTACAGTATTTCCATTAAGCAGATGTTTTTCAGATTTCAAAACTCAGTTTGAAACTGTTTATGTTTTGGCTGTCGCTGTGTTACTCAGTACTTCAGTCTTACAGATTCTTGCCCTTTGAAAATACTTACTTTGTAATTGCTGCATGGTTGTGTTTGTGCTGTGGGAGAGGTGCACTCAGAGCGCTTGACTTTTGGGCTTTCCCTGGATAACCACGTCTTCCAGGTCACTTCCCTTCCTCCCCACCTTCTCTTGTCTTTTTGCCAGACCAGCAGTGGTTGTTTCCATTCACAGTCCTGTTAGTAATGACTGGAGCGTGCAACACTGGTGCAGATGTTGCACATTGGCTGTTGTGTCTGTATTATTAGAGAATATGTATCCAGCCTTTAAACAGCTGATCTTTGAAGAAAGAAGGAGGGAGAGGAGGGAGTTGATTCTCATGCCAGTGAGAGCTGCTTCCCAGGGGAACCTGTCACAGCATTATCAAGGCTTGCCAGGTGTAAGGCAACAAGTGCAACGGCATTAGAACAAAGAAAGAGACGAGGCTGCTCTGGAAAATGCTGCCACAGCAACTTGTATAAAAGGATACAGAGCTGCAGAGAACTTTCCTTTGGCATTAATAAAACTAAAACAACAGGCTACCTAAGGCAGTCTGCAGCACAGTACTTCTGAGGAGTCTGAACCCAGTGCAGAGAGCACCTCTGACTGGACTACTTCTGACAATACTTTTTTTTTTTTTTTTAAGTAGCTATTGATGTCTACTCAGGGCAAAGTAATGGTACATTATTCTTGTTTGAGTATTCAAAGTGCAAGCAAGGAAGCAAGGTACTGCTGCTGAAAGTTGGCTTGATACAAGTAATTGCCCTTAGTATTAAGGTGAGATCATTCCACATCTGAGCAAAGCAACGTTTTTGAAGGAATGTATTACAAATACTCAGGTTGGACTCCTGGCCAGTGATCACCTACCAAAATGCTGATTACAGTCCGTGGTACTCATTTTACTGGAGGCTGGAGAGTGCTGCAGTTTACTCAGCAGCACAGGCTGCTAGGCTGCATTTCTATCTTCCCCCTGATTGCACAGACTAAATCCCTGTGGATTGTGGGTGTCTGAACTCACACCAAATCTGTAGCAATGCATTTGGTGTATTGATATGGAATGATATCTCACCTTGGGGCTTATGGCTAATTAACGAACTTGATATTTGATGAGCTTTTTTAAGTAATAAGGTAAAAACTGTAGTTAGGTTGTTTTCTGATAATGTTGAAATACATTAATCTTCAGTACACCTGTTATTAAACAATATCCTAAAGCAGTCACCTGCACCAATAATAGTGGCTGGACAAAGCATTGAGGGGTGATAAAATAAACAGTGTAACTGAAGCCAGGTATTCTTGAGCTAATGAAGGAGGTTTGTGTCAGAAATGAGGCTGTGTTCTGATGCATGAGATTTATAAAAGCCCTTACCTTTAATCCTAAATTCTGAATGATACATTGGTAAAAAGTGTTTCCCATTATCTCTGTTAAGTGATGTCTTAGTTTTGTAATACTACAGCAACCATTTTAAATGTCTTGACAATTGAGAGTACTTTGCCCAAGTTTGAGTCATTAAAAAATAGACATTTTTCATATTAGCTGTTAAGCCATACCTTGTCAAACTTTGATGTTTCTTCAATTGGAAATTCTGCAGACAAACAAGCATTTCACCCATCCCGATTTCTGCATCTCACCAGACTACTAGTGTAAGTGAAAGATACTTCAGTAACTCAGAGGATTTTTATGGTTCTGAGTTCCTGAATCTGCTGTATTTTTAAAACATCCCTTCAAAGATGATTATTTGATCCTTCTAGTATTCTGATAAAAAACTATAAAATAATGGCCTGGAGATATAAAGGATGCAATGAATTCTACCATTCTTCAGTAGACTGAACATGATAATATAAATTTCCTTACTTGCATTTTGTTAGACAGTGTAAGTTTTTGTTACTTACAGGTATATTTTACTAAAATAGCTTATTCATCAAATAATTGTTAAGATATCCTTGGACCAAAGTTTTCTATCAGTCCCAACAGTTTCAGAAGCTTCAGAAATAATATGACATGTATCAACGTACATAGGATGTAATAATGTAACGCACGTGTATTAAATGTCTGTAAAGATCAGATGCTAAAGGTGACTATAATGTAACTATTACTGAATATTTCTATTTTTAGTCTGTTAAGCCCTCATCCACATTTCCACTATGGTTTGGAAGAAACAATGGAAATTGTCATGTGAGTTGTTCTGTTAGTCCAAAAATCTTGTAATGTTTGCTAGCGAAGAATTCCAAGACTTGCCATTAAGTTGAAGACAAGATGGTTGTGATTTTTTTTTTTTTTTTTTCAAATAGTGCAGCCCATCTGCCACTTTTGGGATTTTTAGCAATTAAGTCTTCAAACAAACAAAAAATCTACCTATCTAGCTAGATAGCTATCTAATCTCTATTATTTAAGCTACTGTAGCACCTGGACCCAAATTTAAATCAGGTCGTGATCACTCCTTTCTTAACTTTCTTCTGCATGTCTGGTAACAGTTGGCCATTGATTATGTTGGGAATCCCAAGGTGATGCATTAGCTGATCTTTGGGTGAAGCTGTTGGTCTGCTGCTGCTCCAATCCATCTATCATTTCCTCAGAAAAATAACTTAAAGCCTTGAAATTGTCAGTGAGATTTCTCTTGGATCACAGATCTGTTCATGTCATGTGTATGACAGCTTGTTCTATTCAGAACAGGGCCTTTCTGTTTTATTTTTAAATTTAAGTTTTGCAGTATTGAGAAGATGTGTGTGACAGCCAGTGCTAGTTACTTTTGTTAGTAAGATGAAGGATTAGGAATATTTCTATTTTTTTTTTTTATGTCTTTAAAAGCAGCAGAAGGAAAACAGTGGATTGGTAGTTCTTGAGTCCTGAATTCACTTCTCTCCCTCTTGCCTTCTGGATGTTGGGAACGTAGATGAATCTAGGAACTTCATTTTTCAAAGACTTGGCTTCCCCTAAGTCTTTATTTTCCTTGGCATGAGGAGCTTTCAAGAGAGAAGCTGAATTACTTTCTTCTGTAGTGTACTGGAAATCACCACAGTCTGCTTGTGGTGTTCTTGGCTGTCTCTGCTGATAAAATGTATCTTTTAGAAACATTTTTCTTTGAAGCTACCCAAGTTGCTTCACTTACCTTAGGCAAGACGCCTGTATAAAGAGGCAAGTTGTCAAATGTGGCAAGTAATTGCATCAGTACTTCCTTGCCAGTGATAAACAGTGGAAAATGCTAATTATGAGGAAATAGGAATGGAAGGCCTCTTCCCTGGGCCTTACAAATCACCAGCTAGGTGAAAATTATGAATTTTGTCCACACACAGAAGAGTCACAAGACCAAGTGTCATTCACTGTCTTGTGGATTGTCAAACCTAATACACAGCTGAGGGCATTCCCTATTTGGTCATGTGGAAAAGTTATGGATATAGTGGATGGCTGAAGTGGTGCTTAAGGTTATGGATATTGTGTCCATTGAAAGGCTTTGGAAACAAATCTAAAACGTCCAGAATTCTAGTTTTACCTGCTGTAGTGATAATCTTTTAGAAGTAATGGGGGAGAAAACTAACTCTGGGAAGTAGTTGCAAATTGCTTCAAGTGGGATTACTAGAAAACCTTCTTTTCTGAGGACTTCTCAGAGCTTTATTTTTTAAAAAAACTTTTATATTGAACCTTGTCAAAATGCTTATTTCTAATGACTGTGCTGTATCACTGTTTTTAACATTAGATGTTAGAAGCTTGAGCTTTTTAGTATTGCAAGTCTGGTGGAAGAGCGGATGTCATATTTTCTAGTTCATAAGACTGAAACTTGTTTTCTTCAGCATAAAATTGTCATGAGCAGAACATCATTTGCCGAAGTTCATATTTTAGTTCTTGTAGAGTCAGACCGAGTTTGTCCAGTAGAGGGCAATAGGCAGGTGCCTGCACATGTGCTGTGCTCGGGGGCTCCTGCTGGATCAGGTAGGTGGGTGCTTTGTGGTTAGGATTTTTTAGTTTTTTCAGTAATGGTGATGGTGGTGAGAATAGAGTTCTGGACCCAGCTGTCCACAGGAAGCACTGCAGCATTAATTACCGTTCTTGGACTTCTCTTTTTCCTTTTGCCTTCCCCATCTTGTTTCCCCTTCAGTATAGGTAACATTGCAAATCCCCAGAGATTTAGCTATCTAGAGGATTATTAGAGATTTCTTGAGCAGCAAAGAGTTAAAACAAATCCTAGATGAAGATATTTGAAATCTCTAACACAAATATGGCTTGGCAGACTTCCTTCAGCCTTCTCTTGCCTCTATTTTGGCTTGAAATACACTTCTACTTAGGATAGTGTATGGACAAAAAACACCAGCTATAACTATCTTGTACATGTATTAACAATCATCTGAACATTTTAGTCCTTGTGATTTTATCCCTCGCTGATCTTATGTGCTGTATTGTCTGAGAGCTCTCAACGTTTCTCTTGCAGTCTGAAGCTCAGAACAGCGGTGCAGTGGCCGGCCAGGAGCGGCCTCCAGCTGTGTCCAGCAGCGCCACCTCGATGAGTCCCCGGCAGCGCCGTGCGCAGCAGCAGGGCCAGAGGCGGGCCCCGACTTCAGCCGACTTCAACCGGGCACAGCAGCCGAGAGCCAACACGAACCACACGGGCTCCACTGTGCTCATTGTCCTGCTGACCTTCGCGCTGGCAGCTCTCATATTCCGTAGAATATGTTTGGCTAACGAGTATGTATTTGAGTTGTAAGGTTATCTGTCCTAACAGCGGTGACCTGAGTGCTTCACTGAACATTCTGTATTGGCTATGACATGAGAACTGTTTACAAAGGTTACTTTTTGTATTTACGCTTAAATCTTTATGAATGTTAATGTACCTGCAGATACATTACTTGTAAGAAAAGCAAAGTTGGACGTGCAAGCTGTGAGTTTTAATTGAGTGCCCACTAGATACTTGGAGAAACAGTGCAGTGGAAAAGTAACATTAAGGAATGTGGGATGGGACTAAATTTGAGTAATTTATAAACTAGAAAAAGATGATTTTTAAAAAATGGTTGATTAAATTTTTTATGGGGCATAAATGCCCATATAAGTACCCCATCTAAGTTAGTGTAAGATTTGACACTGGAGAGGGGATTATAAAATTAAACACTACTATGTGTTTGTGTCTGGTGAACTCTTAATTTAGAGGGAGAACAGTTTTGTAACCACTTTTATTTGCCATGACACATCTCCAGAGGAGAAACACATACAAATTGGTTGTGATACTGCTTTGTGTGTGTGGAAGGAGGAAAGGATTGTGGGAGGAAAGTAGGTGCCAGAAAACTACTTGCATTATTTTGATTTTTATTTTTCGGTAGAAAGATTGGATAATCTTTTGAAAGATTTGAATGTCCTCTTCTATAGTACTTTCAACTGTATATCTTGTTTTTAAAATTTGAAGATTATGCAAAACATGTCTATTCTTGCAATAGTTATAAATATGTAATATAATTATTTACCCAGAGCTGTTGTCTTTTAATTATACCAGAAATATACATAATGTGTTGAACTGAGTGTTTCATATGTGGTTTTATTTACTAAAGAACATTTAAGATTTAAACCTTATTATACTTATTCTTATATATATGAACATGCTTAAGAGTAGTATTTATTACTGCTAGTAATAAAGTTTCAAGTCAGTCTTCGGATATGTTTCAAGTATCACATGGCAGTTTGCTTCTTGTTTGTCTGAGGTTTTTTTGGTTGGTTGGGTTTTTGTAAGGGGATTTCTTTTTTTGATTGATTGGCGTTTTGTTTGTTTTTTCCAAGAGTTTTTCAATGTGTTCCTTTTTTTTTTTTTTTTTTAAACCTAAAATCAGTATTTTGGACCCAGAGATCTACTTATAAATTATAAGTCCCTGGTAATATTCACAAATACTGTGAAAAGGCATATACAAGTAGTAGACCTACAATTGTTAATGTTTTGAGAAGTTTTGTCTTTGTTTAAATACTGAAGTAGAAGAAAGTGGGATAACTTTCCTCTTGTATTATTGGTCAGCATGTTAATTTCAAAGACAAGGAAGTTTAGCTGGCTTTCATTTTGTGGCTGTCAAACATAATAGCACTGACTGAAGTGAGATTCTTATCCTGTTTTTCAGTGAGTATTTATCAAACTACCTAGAGCTTTCCTAAATTTTGTCAACTGTAGTATATATTACTGGTTTGCAACATTAAAGTAGTTATAACAGCTTAAAAAATAAGGAAAACATATTTTGTGTCTTAAGAATGATGTGTAAATTTAGAAAAGCCCCAAAATCTGACTCTTTCAGTATTTCTCTGTATTGTTGATAATCTTGTTTGCAAGTATAATGGAAAAAAGGTGAAAAAACAACTTTTTTAAGAAGTTCAGACAAAAGTATGTACTTGTTCAGCAGTTAGACTTCCTGCTGCAGACCAATTTTATGTCGATATATTAACTTTTTTTTTCTAATTCGTCTATTTCATTAGAAATTAAATAAAAACAAGCACAAACCAATACACAAATTCCCCCCCACAAAAAAAACCCTAAAATTTCCCAGACCAAAACCCTAAAAAACCTTCAGTAAATAACCCTTGAATGGATTTTGGAGACAGTCAAAATCATTGTAATTAAAGATAGCTGCTTCTAATTTTAGTTTCAATCTTCTTTGATAAAAGTTATAAATGCCTGATTATGCAAATGCCTTTTGGAAAAAAGAAAAAAATGAACGGTTACTTGGTTTATGTAAAGGCAATTGTATAGATTGGGAGTTACTGTTTTAATTTTCCTTTTAAGTTAACAGTAAATACAGTCAGCTTTTTCAGAGGAAGTAGCTCCTATTGTCTTCAATAAAATTAAGAGCCAGACAGAAAACAAAACCTCAGCTGCCCTAAATCCATTAAACTACGTACATTTTACAATGAGATACGCGTCTGAAACACAACACAGGCAGTTACCAGTTGAAAAAGATGCCGTACAGAGGATCAAAAAATGTAGGAAGCCTAATGAAAAGGAACAGCCTGGTTTTACAGTCTGGCAGGAGGATAGTGCTGAGATTAGGGGATTGAGCAAAAAGCCGGCGTGCAGAATTGCGGGTTTTTATATAATGGCTTTAGTAGGTATCCTTTAGGACCCAGTGGAAATGTTCAGTGAGGCAAACTTGGTGAGTAATGGCCAATCATTAAGCGGTGATGAGGGAAGAGCGCTGAGTGCGAAGGCCGAGAGCCCGTGGGATGCATCGCGCCGGGAACGCAGCGTCCCTGCCCCTGATCGCCGAGCGCCGCACGCCACAATCAGAGCTGATTCAATGGTTAAGCCCGGGGGCACTTGTACTGCAGGAGGTCACTGGAGTGCAGAGTGCCCGGCTCCCATTTCCAGCAAGATGCCTTATTTCACAAAACTCCTTTTATTAATCTTCTGCTTAGTTCTTCTTGTGGAAAGCAGAAAGCACAGGAGGAGGAGGTGGACGAGCCATCTGGATGTGCAGAGGGCAAGGTAAGGGTTACTAAACCATGTATGTGATTTTTCCTGCTGTGTTACATTACTACAGGGATATAAAAACCTCCTCTGTCAATGTCTTCGCGTGCATTGTGTGTGCAAACAGCTTTACAGATTATATTTTTATAGCAATCTCATACTATAATCAGTTTTATGTGTAAGTGGACACTTCTATTGCTAACCTTGATTAACTGTGAGGCAGTTTTTGCAGAGAAGTTGACTACTTTGGCCTAGATTGTGGAAAATTATTCTTAGCAAATTTCTGAGAGAATTCGGAGGAGTTGCAGTTAACAGAGATGTTCAAATGTGCATACTGTTTAATGTCTCAGTGCTGTTTCGGGGCAGGTTATTCACCTGCTTGCTGGAATGTCTTTGTTACTTTCGTTCACTTGGAATTGCCCGTTATGCTCTAACAGTTTGAGATAGAGATGTTGGTTAGCATACATTGTGGTAATTGATAACAAATTAAACCTGGGAAGTTAGCCCGGGATTGTAAAATTAAAAATATTTTTTAAAGAAATACGTGGGAGCTTTAAAAAATGTATTTTAAATTTAAGAGAAAGCACAAGAATGAGTTAAAGGTCTTAGTTAAGTTTATTAGATTTACCGCTGCTGAGATTTGTCTGGAGGTTTACATTAGAAAAGATAATCTTCCAAACCTTCCAGACAGTCCAAAGTATGTTATCCTTTTTTGTGGTTATGTCATCCAGTGGCAATTATATCTTACAAGACTATTCATTGTTTGAAGGGCTCAAAAATAAAAATGGGTTAATCCATCTTATTAAGTGGTTTCACTATGGCTGTAAACTTCCAAATTTTCATTTATTTTTGTGGACTTCTTGGCTTATCACTCAACACTTACAGAGAGTGCTGTTACTTGAATGTTTTGCAAAGAAATACGATGTAATTGGAAGCAAAGAAAACACAATATGCTGTCAGATTTATACTACGTATCGAAGAAATACAGTGGCATATGCTTTTAGTGACGTAAACATTAAAAAGCTGAAACAGCCAGGGCCTGATCCTGAAATCCTAAAGTCAACTGACGTTTTAGCACTGATGTTCAAAGAATCTCAGTTATTGAATGAGATCTTTCATTGAACTCTGAAAATATTCCAAAATCTATATTCTGAGGAATGTGGGAGATTGAATAGTAGCACTTCTTGCAAACCTTTCTGTGTAGTAAAGATCGCGTGCTTTGAAGTAATAAAATAGTGTAAATCCTTTTTTAAATATCAATTTGCCCTGAAGTAGAGCTATTCCATGCTTTATAAGTGTCATACTTTATTTGAACTTGGAGAAAATAATTTACAGTTTCTACAGTGCTGATATTTTCATGAGTTGTGACAGAGTGGAAGTCAAAGCACTGCTAAAATTATTTTTATTAATACACTATAGAGAGTAACAATACTATTTAGTGTTCTGTGGTGAAATGATTTAAATGAGCAATTTTCCATCCAGGTAGGATCTGGGGAATTATATGCTATATATATATATAACTATAGGCCATGTATATATATATATGCACACACACACATACAGTTCCTATGCAAGCAATGTAGTTATTTAAAATTTTATAAAATCAGGTTTTAGAGATTGACATTTTAAATACACAAAATTCTGCAATGTTGCAACAAAAAGAAGTGTATGGAGCAGCGTCAGTAATTTAATTTTCGTATTCAATTATATTTCAATTTTTTATATTTCATTATTCAGTTATCTTTATTTTAAATTTTGTATTCATTATCAATCATGTAGAAAAAATTTAGTTGCCCTGAAAATAACAATGAATAATGGACTATTCTAGTAAAAGGAAACTAAAACTAGTTCCTAGACTGGTTTCCTACTCATGTAAGAGAAATTAAAAGAATGATCTTTTAAATAATTTCATCATATTTCCTGCTTAGTATTTCTCTTGCTAACTTACCATAAGAAACAGGGAAAACTTTACAGTAAACTTTCCTTATTCATAAAAATGTATTCCTATATTTGTGAATCTACAGTTGGTAAGTTTGTTATTTTCTATCCATTAAGGTGATAAATCATCCTGATCTGAAGATCTTTATATTGACTTCAAGAGGATAGCCTGGGGTGTGCAGGTGCAGAACTCCTCCAGTGCTGTAGTTTGTGACTTGGACATTGCGGAGCTTCCCGCGGTGCAGAGCTCTGGGTGCTTGGGATGGCTGCTCCTGCACGTTCTGGGGCAGCTCTCTGCCACCATTCCGTGGAGAGGTTGTTGAGCCTGTGCCGAAGTGGGAAAGGAACATGGGGAGAGTCAAGTTAGGAAGCCAAATTAAGAATTGCCAGTTAAGGGTTGCCTTTGCATCCTTAATTGCTCTGAGTTGTTCTTGTTTATGTATTGTAACACATTATTTTTTTTGATAAGCGGTGCCTCGCTCAGCATACTGAATGGATAATCCTTGCTTGATTAGAAACTGCCTTGTATTTAATTTTCTCTTACCCTTGCATCCTCCCCCCTCACTGATAACACATCTCTCCTCCTACAGATTGAGGTATAAAATAAAGAAACAACTGCCTATGTGCATCACTGCCCTGACTGTTGCCCAAGACTGCCTCAGGTTACGCTCTGGAGAGCCCAGACTTTGTGTAGGGAATTGGTGTGAGCTCATCGAGTAGCAGCTCCTGGCTTTATACTTTTCACATTTTCCATAGTGTACAGTCCCTGCCACTTATATTGAGAAACTGAAGGATACCAGTGATACTTGTTTCTATGAAGTTCAGGGTGTTCTTGCTGATGTACAAGATGTACAAATGATGCATGAAACCAGGGACTCCAGAACTGTAACAGCATTGTTGGCTAAAAAATTTTGCATTTCATTTTGTTTGGAGAATTCAAGTGATGAATGAATTGCAAAGTAAACCCTTTTGTCAGAGTCGCCTGAGTGGCTGCTGGGCAGGGTGTGTTTGCCCCAGCTTTACTTGCACGCCAGAGAATAAATTTAAACAGAGAAAGAAGAGCCTGAAGCTGAAGGAACCAGTGTAAACGTGGAAAGGTGCAGGTGTGTGTGTCAGATGGTCTGTGCTGCTATGTTGATAGCTGGGATTTTCCAGGGGACTGTGCCCACAGTTTGGGCTCGTGCTGCCAGGGCAGGTCAGACTTGCTGTGAGTAGTGCTGGCTGTACAGTGTATGTAGCTGTGCTTGAATCTTCCTCAGAGCATCAGCCTTAGCCCAGGTGCTGAGCAAGTGCTGCTGGAATGTCCAGCACTGAGTTTTTGAAACCATTCTGGGTACTCTTCAGTAGCTCAGCAGTGGCTGCCTCTCAGAAATGGCAAAAACAAATGCTGCTAGATTATCCAGCTGGACAGAATTTCCAAAAGACAAAAAGAAACTCTGAAAATTAGCGATTTTGTTGATATTTACTGCTCTAAAAAAATTGCTGAAAATGCTTCTGGTAATGTTAACTGCTCTGCATAAATTGAGAACTCAGGAGACATTTACCCTCTCTGTTGTGCCAGTGAATGCTGTGTTTCCAGGGACCTGTGCCCACCCGGCTCTTAGACTGCTCTTCCTCTTTCAGTCGTGCAAAGCCTCGTGCTTCAGCAGCAGAAAAACTGCCTGTGATATAGAAGTGGCTTTCGTTCTTAGCTAAAGACTTCCTGCCAAGGTTTTTTGGAAGTGGTCAGTCCTTTGGAGAATCTCATTAGAGATGCCATTTTCAGGGCATGCATTTTCAGAAGCAGAAGGCTCAGCGCACAAGCTGTGTCTCCAAACAGCATTCCCACCCGAGCAAACAGTCTGGTGATCCCTGCTGAAACTGCTGCTGCCAGCAACGACTTCCCTCCATTGCCTTGTGGTGCTGCAATTTTTTCCTGTTTTTTAGCTGGATACTGCAGACATGTCCTCTAACCTCTGTTACCTCCCAGCCCTCACAGATCCCCTTTGCTCTATGGCGGTTTCTCAAAAATTTTGGATTTTGTTAGTGCTTCAGTGATTGAAATATGATAGCCACTTTTTACAGGTGCGTTGCTAGCCTGGGGTTCAAGTCCAGAACACTGCTGAACCTCGGGTGCAGGGTTTGATGTCCCCTGAGGCTTTTTTCCCAACACTGCAGCAGCACCTGGGGCCAAAGAGCAATCTGAAACAAAAGCAGGGAGAGAATGTGCATGCCAGCAGTGGTTGTGCACACCCTTTGAGTTTGTGTCCATCCTTTTACAGAGACAGATTTAGTTTTTATAGAAATCTGGCAAGGAAAGTCACTTTCCATTCCTTCCTGCTCCCAACATAAACCCACAGATGAGTAAGTGTGAAGCATGTTGCATCCAGAGGTAGGGCAACAGTACCTCTTCCCTGAGGCTCTGAGAGCAACAGAAACTGGTGTAGACAGACCTATCTTGTGGAGATGCCTGGCCTTCCTGGGCAGCTGGGGCTCCTAAAGCACTTGAATTGGTAGGCCTGGAAGGCATTGGAAAGAAACTTAACCAAAATCAAGGATCTTGATGTTCCAAGTTTGTCAGAAATTTCTCAATTATATCTGATCCCGTATGATGCATATTAAGATTAAAGATACACTCATAACACAGTAGTGATAATAAATTTGGAATTCTCATCTAGGAGCGAGCTAATTGTTATGACAGTCATAAACTGTTCTTGTACCTTCTCTTTTCAATTTTGCTCCTAGGGCTTTGGTGCTTAGAAAAGCAGGAGGTCTTGTTCCTTCCTTGGTGCTGGGTTTACACCGTGTGCATCTCCTGCAGCTCACTGTGGCTGCTACACAAAGTAAATGTTGCCTTCGTCTAATGAATTTTGGATTTTTTTCCCCTAGAGAATATACTGAAGAGTAGTAAGACTTTCACTGAAACTGTAGAAATGCTTTTCTGCATCCCAATCTATAACTGCAACCAAGGCCCCATGACCATGATGTGCCATCCTGTGACTAAGATCCATCCTGAATTCTCCAGGGGCAGGTGCAGAAACCTGCCAGACTCTGGCTGCCAACAGCTGTGCCATGCTCAGGATGGAGACCGTGTTTCCTTTCAGGCTCACCACTTAGCCATTGTCTTGAGCCTGGCAGCACGAGGACTGTTTCCAGTTAGAAAGTTCTTTATCTTGCTCTGGAAAGGTCTCAATGTCTGCATAGACACCTCCTCTTTTTTGAATCCTGCTGAGCTGTTATCTGTAATTTCTCATGCTATCAAAAATTAATTTTCTTTCATATATTTGGCAATAGAAAAAAGCATCTTTTTTATTCTATTGAGACAATTCTGAGTAAAAGTGACTGGAAAGGAAAATATATGAAGAACATATTAGGGCAATAATAGAGAAGCTTTACAGAAGCTCAATGAGCTATCCATTGCCTTCTCTTTAAACAGAAACAATTCTTCACAGGAGTCAGGTTTATCAAATTCATGCCCCTTGAACGAAATTTAAACAGCAATAAAATTATATATGAAAAATATGGCAAAAAAAGACAAAAGGAGATGGTTGGATTTAAATGAATAGCGGTGAATTGCAGAGTGCATAAAGCTGAAAGAAACCCCGACAAATCTATAATCAGAAATGCTACAGAGCACAAGTCCATCAGGGAGGATTTATGAGATACGGAGGATCAGATTGTCAGTAAAGGCACACTGTGTTCAGAGCACCCTTCAGCTCCACAAGAGCACTGGCAGCTGCTGTCACCTTTGCTGCAGGTAATGAGATGCTCCCTATGCCAAACAGCAGTGGGGTACCTCCCAGAGTTGGGCAGAGGACGCAGCACAGCTGATGTCAAACACTACTGTAAAGGATTTTTAATTTTTTTCAACCAAACTTGGTCTTGAATTGGATTAAATAGACAAAAGTAGTAATAAATTTTAAAGGCTGTGTAGACTTCCTGTGATTAGAAATATCTCAATACAAAAACTTTGTAAATTGATTAAAAAGGGACTGTCAGAGCTCTTTCTATAAAACCTGAATTGGCTGTCATAATATCTGAAGGATTGAGCACAAGCTGATGATTAAATGCAACCCCTGGCTCAGGATGTGCCTGAAAACCTCTTTTCTTCCTGAGACAGTGTCCATGTCCCCAGCCAGCTCTCTGAAGCCTCTACAGCCACAGACTGTTTTCAGCAGCTCTCTTGCATGCTCTTTGCTATTTGATGATTTTTAAAGAATTGATCAAAATGTAGCATTTCAGTGAGGCTGAGCCATTGATTTACAAGATAGTACTGTCAGGGTTTTCCATACTAATTTCTTGTACAAAGTGCAATGCAATGTTTTATTGAATTTTTAATTAGACTTTTTTAGCCCCATCTCTGAGGAGGGAGACTTAATTGAATATTCACTGGCACTTTGGCTTTTCCATGATGATTAAAGTCAAGCAGACACAGGAAGATCCTTTTCCCAGAG
The DNA here is from genome assembly GCA_013397245.1 of Thryothorus ludovicianus. Classification (NCBI taxonomy): domain Eukaryota; kingdom Metazoa; phylum Chordata; class Aves; order Passeriformes; family Certhiidae; genus Thryothorus; species Thryothorus ludovicianus. Next base: position 21,401 of record VZTB01016729.1, on the reverse strand, counting down.
TTCCAGCTTCTCGGGCACAGAGGCCGTGCAGCGGATGGTGAAGTGGAGCGCTTCGGCAGCAGCCCTAATTTCGCAGCAAAACAAAGCTTTCCCCCCTGCAGCAAGCTGTTTAAAAGCTAAACTTTTGCCTCCAACCATTCCCATTAATGGTTGTGCTTGGTTTTACACCCCTGCTTTTAGGTAACCTTTAATGCAGCCTTGTCGAGAGGACTCTTGCTCTGGCTGGCTCTTTCTCACAGCTGGCAGGGAGAGAAGCTCTGACATCCCAAATGAATCAGGAGTCCAAAATAACCCAAGGAGGATCCAACTTTTCCTATGTAGCCTGTACCCTGGGATATAAGGTTTTATTCCTTAAAAAAATCTATTTGCTACCGTTCTTTTTAAATTCTGTTCCTTCCTTTTCATCTCCTTATTGTAAGGAAATGGGTTATTGATGTTAGCAGCAGCTATAAACACCCTTTGGGTTTCACCATTTCTTTCCTGACATGAGTGCTGCAATGGGAAACTTTTTTGATTTGTGGTTTATGCTCCCTCATACTTATCGTGCTTTATATTTTAATGAAGCTAAAATCATCCCTTTCTATACCCACACTTATGAGTGGGGTGATTGTTTTGTAAGTTCTGAATTCTTCACCAAGATTTTAAGCCTAAATAGTCTCTTTGTTGTTCCTCCAAGATTTTTTGTTCTTTATTTTCAGTAATATTTCTTCTATACAGGAAAAGGAACCTGAACCTTTTGCATAAAGTTCTTTCTGTTTATCACAATTATATAGTAAGTTACTGGAAACCAGCTAGTTGCAGCAGTACTTAAAACATCATCAGCTCTTGTGTCCAGAGGAAAGGGATTGAGGAACCTTAATGGTCCAAGGCTTCCGCTCGCACCACTAGAGAACAGTCAGGGATGCTGATCTGGATTTTCTTCCAGAAGTGCATGCAGTTTGTTTGTCTGCTGCTTGGTTATCCCCTTATGTGATTTTACTGAATATCTTGCAGTTTTCTCAGGGGTTCGTTGTCATCCTTGTTCTGCTGTTGTCATACAATATCTTAAATAAAAAGTTAGAATTTTTCCTACCTTAATGCTCAGTAACGTGAAGGACTGGAGGCTTCTTTAGATAAAACTCCTCTCTTCCTGCAGTTGTGGGGAGGAACGGACGATTTTGTTGCTGCTGAAAGCCAGAAGACTCTCTGTCCACACAAACTGCTGGCACCAAATTGGTGAAGTTCACGGAGCAGTTCCCAAGTAGTGTATGACATTGCGTGACCAGCACTGAAAAGAGCTTTTTCATGACAACGTTGCCTTGGTACCTGGCCAAATCCTGGCCAGGTAACGTGGGGCAGCCAGCTGCTTCTGCTGCTGCTTGCTCTCAGCTGCAGCATTCGCTGCATCCAGCTCCCCTGTGAGATGCTGTGCTCTCCCCCTTGTGCCTCCCTGGGGGCCGAGGTGCCTGGGGCAGAGGGAGCACCGTGCCCTTGGAGGGGCAGAGGGAGCACCGTGCCCTTGGAGGGGCGGAGGGAGCAGGGCTGCCTGTGGGGGGGCAAAGGTTGAGTTAATGCTGTGGAAAGGCAGTGCAGTGTCTGTGTTTTGGTGCTGGCAGTCTCCTCACAGTCCCTGGGGTTGTGCCTGCAAAGCTGCTGCTCCTGTGGCTCCGAAATCGGGCTGGCAGTGGCAGCACTTGGGCACAGAGACACGGGAACAAATGCTGTTGCTGTCTCTTGCAGTCACATCTTTAAGAAGAACCGTGACTTGACCAAAGCCTGGAAAGGAAAGACAGAGCAGCTCCTCAGAGTCAACGAACATGACTTCACCATGCGGCCAGCCTTTGGAGGTGAGAATGAAATAGTTCTCTTGATTTCTTGATTATTCCAATTAAGAATAATCTAACTATACAATTAGCAATCTAATTAAAAACCAAGCAAACAAACCTGTGTCCAGATGCATCAGTGTTGAGGGAAAAGACTTAGTGCCAATTCAGTGGCTTGATGCTCATTGTCATTGCCCTCTGTGCTCCGTACATTTCCTACATTCCTTCCTGTTGCTGCAGTTGGCTCTGATTTTGGCTGGCATTTCCCAGAGCTCAGGATGGACCCTTTCAGTAAGTTTTTCACTCTATTGAGAAGAAGAACAAGCTGCAGGTTTTAATATTCACTTGTGGTTGTGAAGTTGCAATGAGCTTTTCAGCTGATGTGATTAAATTGCAAAGTAAAGAACTTGTTGTCTGGATCACAGCCCATCATAACTAGGAGAAAATGAAATACTTTTGTTTAGAAAATAATCTTGTCTCAAACTCTCATAAGTGAATAAAAGAGTGAGAGGGGAGACCTCTGCTCACTTCACTTTTGCCTTCAGTCACACCCAATCACAGGAAGGTGCCTGACCTTTTCAGGCTTACTACTGCAGAGATAAGAGGACACCTGAACAAAAACTGCTGGAATACCAGTACGGCAATCCCTCTCCTGATTACTTCAATAACCAAATCCTTCCAGTGCTAAGGGAGAGTTTTCTATAGTTTTCACTGGATGACAAATGCTGCATCCTTTATCAATTGGCCATCTAGGGTGAGGTGCTATCTCTCCCTGCCCAGTGGGACACAGGAGTGTTGTGCCCTCTGCACCTAGTCCATAGAGCAGAGCTTCTCACACCTGCCCATTCCTGGTGTGGCTGAAAAGACATTTCTTGCCCCTTAGTGCAGATGTGCCATTCTGAGAGCACAGCACTCCCCTGCTCACAGTTTATATATAGATACATATTTGTGTTCAAACTCCAGAATTCAAAACCTGTCATCACTGTTTCCTGTCCCTGAAATGTTTTTTACCAGCAGGTTGTAGTCCAGCCTAAACATTTTAGGTAACTTTTTCTAGTCAGAGATAATCTTGATCTGCTACTTCTAAGGTTGAAGAGTTTGCCTTAAATTGCTCTCCGGGTAGAATATAAGCAGATGTCCCTGGGGTTGGTGGGAACCCACTGAGCCCTGGGGGTAGTTGTGGCTCAGGGATGAGGTCTGGGAACTGCCTCTGGAGGCACTGGGCTTCTTCATGAGTCGCCTGTGAAAGTGTGAATTCACCAAAGTGCACATGCTTCCCTAAATCCCAGGTATGCCCTCCCCTGCTGTAAGGTCAAGCCCAGCTATCTTAGGTTTTCTGATTTTTTTTTTTTTTTTTTTCCTTCCACCAACCTCAATTTTTAGAGTTTGGCTGTTGACATCTCAGTGCCTGATATGGACAAACTGAAGGTGGTGATCTGTCCTCTCTGCAGCTGATCTGTCCTCTGGACGAAAGACCTGCTGGTCTGGTGGGTGGGATGATTGAGCTTCTCTGGGAGAATATTTGGACTCCCTACCTTGACTCAGTTGGAGACAGCTGGGGAGCCACAGTCATTTTTTAACATTTTTCCCCCTAACTGGATGTATGTCAGGGCATCATGCTTGTTTTGGGGGGAAGCTGTGGGGTTTTGTTCTGTTGTGCTGATGATTTGGTACCCAGTGGCACCACTGCATTACATTTCTGGAAACAGATCTGAATTAACTATTTTCACCAGTGTCACAGGGTCCTTGAAGAACACATTTGAGCACAGGTCACACCAAACAGACACACGTAATTACACAGTCACTCTTCTAGTGTTAATGGAACTGCATTTTAATCTCTCTTTTGCCTTGTTTTCCCATCATAGCATCAAGATTCTTCTATAGCTAAAATTTGGAATAATATTTATAAAACTGGGAAATATCCTCAGAGCCCTTGTTGAGAAGGTTCCTTTCTTTTTTTATAAAGGAAAAAACATTATGGTGTTTTAAAATTATTGTTTAAAACCTCCTTAACTTGTGCTGATTCTTGAGACAAAGGTGTGGTATTAGCAAAATTATACCAAAATTGCACATGATGAAGAAATCATAATGGAAACAGCTTTGTTGAGGCTCCAGCTTTGGAAAGCCTGACTTAAGCCACAGAAATAGTGGGTGCTACAGATTCTTCCTCAGCTGCAGAATTGCACAGTGTGTTTTTAGTGACAGATGATAAGCCCAATGGAAAAAAAAAAACATAAAGGAAAGGGAACAAAGTCTGGTAAGAGATGATCCTCATAGTTTTGTCTGTAGTGTTATTCGTCAGGCAGTCACAGTGATTTGCTATGCACCATGAGTCCTTCCAGCTTCTTGCTGTGGCAGTGTCAGTCAAACTGATGTGGTCTGACCTGTGGAGGATAAAAAGGCTTTTGTACTGTGGAAGTGGAGAAGAAGAACCTGTGGGATACACGTGACTGTAACTGGTCACTGCCCTAAGACCCTCTCTGGTCTAATTGTGATTCCAGCTCTGTGGCATTGCGTTGGGCCCGGGATGCTACATTGCAGGTGGGAAAGGCACCTCACTTCTGGTAAATTTAAATAATACCATAAGTAAATTGTGAGTGGCATTAAGACTAAAAGAAACCCAGTACTGTTGATGGTTCCCAAGTTTGGTGGGCCAGCCTGCAACTCCACCTTAAGCTAAAAAGAAGACAAGGTATGAGCTGGTTTACAGTGGCCACCGTGACACTTGCTGGTCTGCAGAGGACAGTCAGTAAGCTGCCAGCCCAACACAGCTGTGACCACTGGGCACAGCAGGCTGGGGTTATGCAAGGTGAAATAAAAAAAAAAACAACAAAACAATATTAGAGAAAGGTGAAGTGTTTTTCAAGAAAAAGTATCTTTGTAAAGAGCAAGTGAGCAAACAAATGTTGTGTAAGTTGTGTTATTAACAGCCCAATAAGCATGACTGTCTTGCCTATGCTCAGCCCATTAGAGACAGACGACTGGGTAGAGGCAATGACAAAGTTTTTTGCTTTGCTGATGGTCAAAGAGCCTCCATAAGCCAAAAGAGATTGCAGAGTTTTTGACCCTTAGGGAGTTATCTCCATTTCAGTGACCTTGTTCTAGCTAGCAGATGTTCAGGTATTATTTACTATTATTAATATTTAAAGATTATGTAAATGTTTGTTTTGCTGCCTTCCCGAACACTCATTTTAAGCATTTCATTTATGACATCTCATATTTTACAGGGAGCCTGTGAATAAGCAGCTTTAGTTGATACTTAAAATAGCTGTATCTTCTTTATTGAGGACCAGCCTAATGCTTTACTTTTATTATATTTGCTCACAGCTGAGTAGCCTAACATCAGCTGGTCCTTGCTGCCCTTTCTGCAGTGCTTTTGCCAGGAAGGATGAACAGTGGGGTGAATCAAGCTCGTGTAGTTCACTGAGTGTTGGTGACAAGGGCTGGAATAGATCTTGCTTCTCTGCTGACGAGCAGCTGTCCGTGAGAAGCAGAGGGACGGAGCCCCGCAGTCATGAGGCAGGTGATGAGCATGTCCTGAGGCTGGCTGCCTGGGAGCTGCCCACACCTACGGGGTCCCAAACAGATATACGTTCATTTAAAAGTAAATATACACACATGCACTCACATACACAAATACACCGAAAGCTGTTTTGCACCTTGCGGGCATGGGATCTCTCACGGACATTTGCAGTCTCTCTGGGTGTGCACAAGATACCTGCCAGTAGAGAAATCTCAAACCTCCTCATTTCCCATGCACATATTTTTTTCTCAGGGCCTTCATCTGCTTCCATCCTTCAAAGATATATGGGTGGACAGTGTCTCAGAGAGAAACAACGAGCATTTGAAAGCACTACCGAAGAGAAAAATTAAAGAGATGTCACAAAGCTTTAGTCTCAGAGCTGGAGTGGAAAACTGACTCCAGACATCTTCATGGTGTCCACATTCATCCACACTCTTCCCTATCTTCCAAAGCCTGCTCCAGTGTTCTGAAATAAAAACCATGTTTGCGCCCAGTTCTGACTTGCGCTCTGAAGGTTTCATGCTGCTCACTGGTTGGTGTTTTTAGGTGTGGACACACACTGGGATGTAACCGGCTTTAATGCTGGGCTCCTTCTGAAGTCATTCCTGCACACGGCTTGTGGAAACCTACTGGGTTCCTTGGAGAGTTTAGCCCAAGGCCAGACATCCTATTAAATCTGGAGCAGAGTTTGATACGCAAACTTGAGTTTTTGCAATATGAAACAAGGCACAAGGTGTTCTTTGTGTCAGAACCAACCCAAAATTCCATTAATTTGGCTGATACTTTTCAGAGATTCTAAAGTGTGATCTGAAAAACTCTGCTGGACTGCAGGCTTTGAGCAAAGCAGCCCTGCTTCCTTTTATCAGCCCTTTTCCAGCTTTCACATGGATCTATTTAGCTTCCTGTCCAGCGATGAACATCCTAGAGAGGAGCCTGAGCTTTGAGATCTCTTCAGTGTTAACGTGTTCTGTCTACCAGGTCAGTTTATCATATTCCCTCTGAGCTGTTCTTGTTCCTTCACATTCACACCCTCACAATACTCTGCTCCCTCTCAGTACAGAGGGTTTTTTTCTTTTTGCTCATCCCTACTGGCATTTGATGAGGAATTTGGCAAAACACCCTGAGCCTCTGTGGTTCAACTGTTCAGTTGCCAGAGGGACAGGATTAAAAATCAGTGGACTTCCTAATTGATTCCACGGGTTAATGAGATAAAAGATCTCCTGACATTTCTCTCTGAGTGATCAACAGCCGTTTAATTCAATGGTATGTGCTATAGCAAACATGACCTTCAAGAAAACCCAGGGTTTGTTTCTGTGGTTTAAAGAGGTCATTTCTAGGCAGGGCTTCTGCTATGCTTCAGAAGCTGCATGTACTTTCAACACTGCTTGCATCAAATACCTCTGCAAAACTGCCTCTTGAAGTTTTGTAGAGTGATGGGCTGAGTGAAAAGGCAATTATCACTTATGCTCATTGCCAAGAGTAGCACTTGGCACATTTGATTCCTGTTGCTACCTCACAGGCAGCAACATCTGCACTGTCCCCACTGGCCCTTCACTCACCTTCCCTGCTCAGTCCAGCTTCTTGTCTAAACCCCCTTGTCTCAGTTTGAAGACAGGTATGCCTCCTAGGAAAAAAAAAGGACAAAACAGGAGTCTTTCTCCTGCAATGGAGAAAACAAACCTCCACTCTCCAAATGGCTATACCTTTAGAATTAAAGAGGCTCTCAGGCAAAGAATTTGGTATAGGAATAACAGTTCTTTACTAATGAGTCTAACAAGATGAACAAAATAACAGTAACTATAGTATTAATACCAAACCGGGTTAGGAAACAGTCACAGGTTTTTTCTCCGATGCACCTTTCCCGGCGGAGGAGGGGGGGGATGAGGAGTCCCGAGGGCCGAGGTGTGTCCGGAGCTCACAGCAGGAGTTGGAGCTGTAGAAAGCGTGCCGGCAGGCAGAAGGGATGGCGTGGAGAAACCCAGAGCAAAACCAATGGAACAGCAGGTCCCGGCAGGGCAGGGAGAGACCAGGGTCAGAATTCCCGGCGGAGCCATGAAACTCACTCCAAGCTCAACTCCAAGTGAGATCTTGCCAGATCTCTCTGGACTCAAAAAAAACCTGCCCCCCTCCGTTCTTTTCGAGCCCCCCAAGAGAGAGATGGAGTTGGTCCCACCCTCTCTGACAGTCACTTCTTTTGTCTCTTTCAAGTACTTTTAAAGTGTCCATAAGTACCCAGCAATCAGCTTCCTAGCCACTCTTTTGGGAAAAAATTCTACAAGAAAGCAACCCAACCCCCAACACCCCTTCAAAGGGTCTCGGTGTCTCAGCATATTCTCATTCATATTTGTGTGCTCTCTCATTCCCTCAGCCCCAGGTGCTGAGCGAGGAGCAGGGAGAAGGAAAAAGTAGTGATTACTCCTGCTGATCATAGTAGGAGTTTACCCAAAAAAGGCAGAGCAAATATTTCTGCTGATAAATTTGTTTTACAGACTTATCTTTACATTTCTGTATTAAGCACTAAACGTTGGAGTCCAGTATTCAAATAATTTCTCCCTCTCTCTATTTTATTCTCTACTGTTTTATCATCCTCCAAATTTGTGAATAATTGTAGAAAAGACACCTAATCCAGCCTTGGACCTCTTCTCTCAAGGGCTTTCCAGACCATCCAGATTAACATGAAACACCCTTTATTTTGGATTTAATAAAGCTTCATGTCAGCTCCAGACTGAACCTTGGGCTTTGTCCTTGCAATGAAGTAACTGATGGTTATTGAGTGCTTGATGCAGGAACATGAAGAAAAGAACATGGTGTTTTATCTTCAAGGGCAGATAGGGAAGGAATAGGAAAGAAGGACAGAAATCAGCTTGGCAGTGTTCTTATATTTATGGGTTTGGTTTTTATTTGTTTGTTGTTGTTTTTTGGGGTTCTTTTAATCTGTGATTAGTGTTCAGAGAAGCATAGAAATCGCAGGAGTAAATAGACTTTGTGCGGGTGTTGATTTCCTGAATCGAGGCTAAATTAAGGATTTATACACAGAGTCTCTCTTGCAGTCTGGAAGTTGTGGGGAGCTGCTCAGCATGTGCTGGGCACACATCCCTCAGCTTGTGCTGTTTCTCTGTTGATAGTATTGCACATCAAAATGTCTCTTGTCACCACGTACGTAATGCTTTCTTTGCTTCCTTGTTTTAAAGAGACCCAACAAACCAAAGCATGTTTTACTGAGCAAGAAAAATATAATAGAAAAATTCTTTCTCTTTGTTGAAAATGATTCCTGGCAATTTTTTTAAAGTATGCAGTGCACAGCTGCGTGTCTGGATGTGGCATGTAGGTGATTATAAGCGTCTGGGAGTCATCTCAAAGTGCTGGGTTAGCCACGTTTGAGCTCCATTGCTGGGGGCAACAGGCACTTAAACTGGAATTGGTGGTTCTAAGGAGTCTGGTCCCACTCCAAAGGGATTGTTCAAGGTGCCTGTTCCCAGCACAGCTGCTGACAGACATGGTGGGCATAACAGGTTGGAGCTGTGCAAGTGGGAAGGGGACAGAGTCATCATCAGTGTGCTCTGCTGTAATCACCTGAGGCTGCCTTATCAAAGCCCTGGGCTGGTCACAGTTTGTCTCATGGGCATGGGGATCAGCCTTTCCCTACTCAGGTTGAGTTGGTGCTTCTTTCTCCTCCAGCAGAGGCAAACATAGAGCAAACACAGAGTGTGTTCAAAAGCCCTGGAGATGCGTAGGAGTCTGTACATGCTGCTGCAGGCACAGGAGCAGGATGGATAGCAGCTTGCAAAAGTGTGCTGCTCTCTCAGCAACATTTCTGCTCTCTGGTTAGACTTGTGTACTCAGAGCTTCCATGTGGTATCAAGGAAGGTGCTACTCTAGTTAAATGTATGCATGCAGCAAGCCCTGCTGTTTGTGGTGCTGCAGATATGGGTCTGAATCCACAAAGGGATTATGGTGCATCCTACATATTATCTGACTGCAAATAGGCTCAAAATCTAGGTGCTGAAAGTCTGCAAGTCTTCATGGAGGCCACTGTGGTGCTTGGAAAATTAATTTCTGCTGGACAAGTCTCAGACATGTCTACAGAGCTTCTGCTTCCTTTGGCATGGTCTTTCTCACTGACAGTGCCCAGGCTGGAGACACCCCCCAGACAGGGTCATCAGTGTGGGCCCTGTGAGACCCACTGCCATACCCTGAGAGCACCAGGTAGCACTGGATCCCCCTGGACTGTTCCTCAGCAGCTCCTGCTGAGCTACCCCGCTGGGTGATGCTTGGTATGCTTGTCTTGGTAGGCACTTAGCACCAGAATTTGGGAAAAACTGCATGGGGGCACACTGTGGGGATCTTGAGTCATCTAAGCAGGTCCGGGTCATTAATGAGCAGCAGTCTACAGTGAAGATTTGATACAGGGTTTCTAGTAATAGAGGAGTGTGAATTCATTATGGGATGTTTTCTGCTTATTTACTCTTTGTGAACTCCCTGGAGGCTAATTTTAAAACTACCATGCAAAACTAGCAAAATCATCAGTGAATAATATGAATCGAAATGGTGATGGACTCTTGAGAGATTAATGTGGCTTGCCTTGTTGGTAAAAAATGAGAAACCTCCAAGGAAGAGCTTATTGTTTGCCACGTCTTCATCTCAGTCCTTGGGGCTAAATTTGTTCATGAAGGCCTAAAATTTAAGATGGGATGGCTCAGTTTTTAAAAACATAGGCAAATGTTTCATCCAAGCTCTGGATAACTGGCAAAGTGTCAACACAGCATTAATATGCCAAGGGGAAGACAATTCAATGTTTCAAAAGAGCCCTTACATGGTTATTCACTAAGTCTTTCCCCAGCCCTTTCTGAAGAATCATTGACAGAAATGTACAACACAAGCTCAGAAATGTTTGCATGTCACCTTAGAAGTGCTAATTAAATGCAGATGATACAAAAGAACATTTATTTACATATCTAAATCTCATTCTCTTTCAGGCCCTGCCATTCCTGTTGGGGTGGATGTGCAAGTTGAAAGCTTGGACAGTATTTCTGAGGTTGACATGGTATGTAATCCTCTTCTAAGCCTCAGTTACTTCTAGTCATAAAAAGACCTTCTGACTTGAAACCCGTGGGCTTGTAATCATCGGTCAGATGAAAGTAATAGCAGCATCTCCAAAATTCAAAGAGGCTGGTAATCAGAACCAAAGACTTGATAAGACTAGGTGATCAAAGTCTTACTTCTCTACCTCCAGATAAAGATTAAAAGCGTGAAGAGAAAAGAGACCTTGAATGGGAGAATAATCAGTGCTGTGAAAGATTTATCACAACGAAAAATATAAGCAGCTGCCTATGAAACTTTGAAGCTATATGGTAAAATTCACATAAGCTATGCTTGCTGCAGGAGTTTTCTTGCTTAGGGAACCACTCAATTCACGAGTGCTCACACATACTTTAGTGTTTGGTTTTGGGTTGTTTCATGGTGATTTTTTTTTAATTGTAGGAAATGGAATAAAAACACTTGAAAAAGAAGTGGAAAGGGGAACACAGAGTAAAAGAGGAAGCTTCTGGGCTCCTTCCTCTTTCTGGCTTTTTCTCCCTGTTCTTGTTCACCTTTTGTGGTCTAAACAAAACATAAAGACAAAGGATGAGCTTTAGGTTGAGTGTTTTTTAATATGGTGCAATTACATCTTCATCCCATTTTGGAGGGGTTGGTTTAGATGACCTTTAGGAGTCCTTCCCAACTCAAACTATTCTATGTTCTATGATTAAAACCAAGCAGCTTGCCTGCCTGGATATTGAAAGAGAGAGTTTGGGGGTATGCGTGCAGTGAGGTGTGTGGGAGGGAGCTGTCAGCACTGGAAATGGCTGCCAGGAGGAGAACTGGGGCTCTAATATATCAAGATAATGTCAGAGCAGCAAAGAGGCCTAATCAGTGCTAGTAAATAACTCACTGTGCTTTCTGTCAGGATTCAACAAAAATCTTGCCTGTCAGAAGCCTTCGAGGTCAGTTCTCTCCCTTGGCTGTTGGTAGTTCCTATTTTCCCATCTCATGGCAAGTACTTTCTGCAGCAGTTGCTGACATATATTTGGGGTGGAAGAATGTTCTCACAGGTCAGTCTGAGTTATGTTGGTGTGTTTTTCCAATGGATTGTCCCAGCATGGGTGTTTGCAGGGAGGAGAGTGGGCAGTAATCTCTCTGCATGACCAGGGGACCGTGGCTGGCTGTGCCTGCAGCAGGGTGCCCTCCTTGTCTCCCCATTGCAGGCAGGGCAGAGCTGCAGGCAGGGCTTGTTTCAAACTGCTCTGAAGTGGCCCTGAAAATCAGGTACCCTGGGCTGGGCAGTTCTTACCTATCTCTGCTTGAGCAGGCAACTAGTGCTCCAAAGAAGGACCAGACTGGAGCATCACCAGCCACAACCCTCCGTATCTGCAAGGCTGTGCATGACAGTGAGAGCAGGCAGGGGCTGGTGAAAGCCTGTGGGTTTAAAACTGGTGCCTGTCTGGTTGACGTGGATGGGCTGCTGCTGTGTGCCTGGAGCTTGAGGTTGCCTGGAGCATGGAACAAACAAGAAATATGTTGCCAAAATTGAAGCACTTGTGTAGACTCATTGGCTGTGCCTCTGGCAGGTACTATCATTCTCCCAATTTACTATAAAACCTTGTTTTTCAAGGGAATTTCCTATATTTGAGTGCTGAAGTAAACCCCTTTTCTTGCTTATAAATAGTGTGTGTGCTGGTCAGAAAGTAACAAGCTGTCAGCACACTGCCTGTTTCGAATTATGCCATGAAAAAGTCTCCTTAAGTTGGATTTTATACTTAGAAGCTGTTGTCAGCTGCCACGTGGTGTTTGCAGCATTTGGTGCACCATGGTGGCCATTGGAGAGAGAGGAGAGTTGGCCACTGCAGAGGCCACTGTGTTGGCTGTTTGGAGAGGGAAAGGGGCTGAAAGTGAAACATGAGAAGCTCCTGTCTGGTAGGACAGGGAAAGGGGTGGCCTGGAAAGCAGTCAGTTCCTTCCTGTGTTGTGCCTTCAGTCTCTTCCCCCTACTCTGCAGTGGCTGTAAGCCCTGCTGAGGGTGCCTGGCTGACAGTCCCTGTTCCCCTGTGCTCTGATGATGGAGCTGCCCAGAGGCATTTTGCAGCCACAGCCTCAGGCAGCCTGGTTGCCCTGGTTTTGGCTGGGATAGAGCTAATTTTCTTCTTAGTAGTTGATACAGTGCTGGTTTGGGATTTAGTATGAGAATGATACTGATAACACAGTGTTTTAGTTGTGGCTCTGCAGTGCTTACCCTGAGTCAAGGACTTTCTGTGTCTCCTGCTCTGCCAGTGAGGAGGGGCACAAGAAATCAGGCAGGAGCATGGCCAGGGCAGCTGACCTGAACTGGCCAAAGGGATATTCCATACCACAGGACATCATGCCCAGTGTATAAACTGGGGGGAGTTGGCTGGGAGAGACTGCTGGAGGAAGTGCTGGGCATCTGTCAGCAGCTATATTGTGCATCACTTGTTTTTCTGGAGTTTTGCCCCTCTCTCTCTTTTCATCTTTTTTTTCATTACTCTTATTATTACTATTTATTTCAATTATTAAACTGTTTTTGTCGCAACCCAACTTCTTCTGAGTCTACTTCCCATCCCACTGGCTGGAAAAGGTGGGAGAGAGGAGTGAGTCTCTGTGTTGTACTGAGCTGCTGGGTGGAGTTAAACCACAAGAATGGTCCTTTCCTGGAGCCCCATGTCCCTCTAGCTCATGTCGTGGCCAGGCAACTGGTAACCCTGAATAACTGACTCCTAAGAAAGCAGCAACTGAGCCTCTTCCTTGGTTTCTATTTTCCCAGCTCTAGTCAAACTGATGATTCAGGGGCAGTTTCCAGCCCCTGAGGCTGACTCTTCTAGCTAGGTTGTAAGTTAAGCTCTGTCAGTGGCTGGGGTTGCTGGAAGTGTTTCTTTGGGACTATACATGTAAGGGGAAGGTGGCCAGTGTCCAGTAGGGAACAGAAGCTGGCAGCATCCCTGGGATGACCAGTAAGGGAGTTTGAGACCTGCAAGTGGATGAGCAGAAGTGTCCCCCTGGCCAGCTTCTGCCATGGTCAGAGAGGTGATTGTCTGACCAGCTCTGTACTGTGCCAGGCAGCAAGGTGAAGACTGGCACTAGAGCCTTCTTTGACAAATTAATGAAAAACCTACTGGCAATGCAAGGCTGTTGAGAGACACCTCTTTGAAGCAGAGAGTGAGGGTAACTGCTTGTCACCGTCACCAAACTGATTGGTTGTGATTTGAGAAAGTGGTTGCCACATGGTTAGGGAGAGACCCTGGCCTGTGTTGCTGCCTGCTCAGGCTTGGCAGCTGCAGCTCCCATAATCACTTGCTTAATTTGGAATATAAAAAAAGAAGTATATTTGATGTCTCAGCATGAGAGTAGATTCAGCTCTAAAAGCAGCAGCTGCCAGGTTGGGATCAACAAATAGTGAGTGAAGCTCCTGCCCCATCAACAAGCCTAAAAGGGAACTTTATTTACATACTTACATGGTAGGAAACAGTTCCCTCACTTGATTGCTCTTTGCAACAATTTAGTCCTTTTGGGGATAAATTCCTTGGTGTTTAGCCTGACCATTAAGCTAACTTTCAGTTTTTCCTCTTGATCGTCCTATTGTTACCTTAGTCCTATAAGATAATTTTGCCAGAATTGAAGAATCATTTCTGCAGGGCGTTGCTTCCCTTGGGGCATATTTATATCCCATTTGGGACTAGACATTACTGGTAGTAAATTCATTAGCTGGCTATGCTTTGTTTTGGTGGAAATTATTTTGTCAGGAAAATCTACTGACAGAGAGCATTGACCTAGGAAGGAATCAGGAGATGAGAGTGGAGAGATCACATCTATCTGGTGGGAGTGAGCTTTTTTTCAGGTGTGTCCTAGTTATAGCACTGACAGACCTCTCTTCCTAGTTTTTTGGTTCTCTTCCTTTTTTTGAAGGATTTCACTATGACCTTGTACTTAAGGCACTACTGGAAGGATGAGCGTCTCTCGTTTCCCAGCACCAACAACAAGAGCATGACCTTTGATGGCAGGCTGGTGAAGAAGATCTGGGTCCCTGATGTCTTCTTTGTGCATTCCAAGAGGTCCTTCATTCATGACACCACCACGGACAACATCATGCTGCGAGTGTTCCCTGATGGGCATGTCCTCTACAGCATGAGGTAACAGAGCAGCCCTGCTTCCCCTGAGCATCCCTGGGGCTTTGCTGCCAGTTTGGCTCTAGGCTTGACTTTGGCAATCACAGGATTGCTACTGCCAACCCTGCTATTCTCGTTGCTGATGCAGAGCCCTGTTTCCAGAATGGCCAGTACAAAATGCTTTGCAGGAAACTCAGAGAAACCATGCTGTGGGCAGTAACAGGATAATCTCCTCCTGGGAGAAGCATGCCCCCAACTCTTTGCAGTCAGTGGAGGGCTTAGTCAAGCAGGAATGTTCATCCCAGGGTCAGTGTGTGATTAAACTGGAAGCTGCTGATATACCAGATGGTGACCTCTATAATTATCCTATTTTCCTTCTTGTTTGTCTAGAATTATTTATTTTTTTTTTTAGTTGTGATGCTCTCCCGGTGATGTAAATGTTTAAGTTTATTGAAGCTGAAATGGCAGTATTAAAGACATCCTGGTTTTCTAGTAGATTTGTTGGCTGGAAGAATCCTGAGGGGTGCCTGTCACGACCTGGAGGGTTATCCATCCCGTGGGTGTACACAGATCATGTCTGTGGGTTTGCAGGATTCTGTAATACACAAGGACATGGAGGCTTAATCCTCTAAACTTCTCTACCTTATTACAGATTATCAAAAATATCACAAAAATCACCACTAGCAAGTAAAGTACCATAAAATCACCATGGCAATTATACCCATGATTAATAAAGTGACTATATATCCATATCACAAACTTGCAAATTGCTATCAGCAATCAATAATTTAGCATCCATCAATCATGTGGCAACAGCAAATAACTAGCCAAGTTATTTTACATTGATGAAGCAACTCATCCACCATATATCCTCAGGTACACACTTAGGACAGGTGGCTTGTGTTGGGTGCACAGTATGGGTATGAAGTGCTACCACCATCAAGTGATCCAAATCATCCAACAGATGGAAGGACAAACTGAAACAGCCTCCAAAGTGGGCTCAGAGGGGACCAGTGAGACAGCAGAGTTTCATTTCAGAGATGCTCTGAGTCTTAGGGTGTGGAGTCAGCCAGATGTCCTTGGTGGGTGTCCAAGAGCTGGTAGAAAGATCCTGCACTGAATTCAACCTTCTAAGGAACAGGAAAGTATGCCCAGCATGGCAGGGCCTCAGAGGAAGTCTTCATTTTGGATAAATTTAATGGCCTCATTATATTCAGGGAGATAAGGATGTAGAATGCCACCACTTTGACCAGGCATTAGATGCTGGAAATTTTTATTTTTCACCTGTGACACCCAAGAGATAATGATGTTTTCTCTTGTCTCAGACCTGTTTTATTTTCGAGATCATTTCCTACCTTTTCTGACAATAAAATGCCTGTTAAACCACTCTTTTTTTGGGCAGTTATAGATGCTATTTCAGGATTTCTCCAGTTTCTAGGTACCCTCTCTGCATGTCAAAGAGGCCAGTGTGCTTCTCAAGGATTCGTCTTGTTCCCAAGCTGGCAAACCTTTCTGTGTCCATATTTTTCATCAGACAGGTTTTTTGTTTAGTTGTTTCCCCTTCTAGCCAGGCCACCTTTATGGCTGCTCACATCAGCATCCCAGCAGATTTAATTTCCTTCGGCAGAATGAAAAAAGAGAAGCAGAGAAAAACACACTGCCAGAGGAGAAAAGTTCAAGAGCCCAAAAAAATGGATATTTCCCCAGGACAGAAAACATGCTCTCAGTGTACAGTGACCTTTGAATGTTCAAGCATTTCTGTTCTAGGATCTTTCTGGAACTTATTCGCCTCAGCTATGGTAAAATGATTTTCAAAACCTTGGAAAGGTTTTCTATTACATTTACTTCTGTGATCTGTTGAGGCAGTGATGTGACTTTTTAATGTTACCCACCAGAGAGAAGTCTGTAAAATAACCACAGCTGATTGTACAAGAGTTAAATTGATAATTTGATACGTAAAATCCAAGGAGAAAGAAAATCTCCATGGCATTTGGGCCTGGTGGTGTTTAGAACACTCAAAACAATATCCAGCTGAAAAAACACGGGTGTCCAGTGGTGCTGGGAATGCCCTCAGATATCTTGAGATGTCTACATGAGATTGACACCAGAGTGGGGAACATTTCATTCCTGCTTTGGGCCTTGGGCCTTCAAAGCCACCTTGACACTGCACTCTAATTGAGGAATGTCACATTGATGAGCTAAGTTGCTGTTCTTCCCCTGACTAATAAACTGTGATTGACCACAGGTTGTGCCACAGGTGATGCTGAGGAAAGAAAATAACACACTTTATTGAGACTGAGTTAAACAATGTTTAAATGCTACACACAGTTAGGGGAGGTCATTGTTGCTGGGTACCTTCTGGAGCATATCCCCAAAAACATTCTTTAAATTTTGCTCAAATGGCAAAATTTTGCTCTAGTTTATAGTCAAAATGAGCAGTGTGTGCCTTTCAGAGGTGATGAGTGAGTAGGTCGGGGTAGGATTTGGATCACAATCCCTGGAACAGAGGAAAAGTTCTTTATCGACGTCTGCAATGAATCTAGAAAATGGTCACAGCCAACGTAAGTTGGCCTCTGAAACGATGAGTCACAGCTTATCTGCCCCTCCTAAATCAGGAGCTCCACTGCAAATCCGTCTGCAAGAGAAAGTTCACTGACCCACTGGAAAATTCCTTATGTAATGTTGTGCACAACTGGACCGGTTTAAAAACTAGAGCTGTGATTGCTTCAGCTTTTTAGCTAAGATGAAAACTTCACAGAACAAAATCTCACTTGCTGAAAACCAGCTGCACCCATTTTACAACCCCTGCCCCAGAAATATATGTGTCAGATTAAAAGGGTTTTTTGAGAGCTGTAAGAAACTGCTTTTGCCTTAATAATAAATGTACTGAAGGAATTTTGTGGCTTGCAATAAGGATGGTCATATTCTTCAGGCTCGGGTCATTTTTGGGGTGACTGGAGGGAACTGAGCTATGGGGAAAATGTGGAAACTTTAATTAAATTGCACATAAGGGAATATTCCAATGTGAAGTTACTTTACATTGTAGTCTTGTAGGCAAATATTTGGATATAAAACACAGTGGAAATATCTGACTGACATAAGTATAACAGTAATGTCCAAGATAATGCTTTAGTTCCTTAATAGATATTGAAATTACATTTTTCTTTGGAGTTTCTGTGTATAACCCATCTATCTTGAACATGGAGAATTGGTAGGCATTTTTCTGTGGATTTTTTTTGCTAACAACATGCAATATTTCTGGCTTAAAAGCTGCAGAATAACTATTCGTGATAACATTCTCTCTTGATTGTTCCTCATAGAAACCAACTTTTCTCATTTTCTGTTTCTAGGGTCACAGTGACAGCGATGTGCAACATGGACTTCAGCCACTTCCCCCTGGACTCTCAGACATGTTCTCTGGAGCTGGAAAGCTGTATGTGGTACCCATGTTTGTAGCTAGATATGCTCCATGGCTGGCTGCTCAACATTCCACTGGACATATTACAGAATACTGTCTATTTTAAAGCCTGAAAAAATAGTTAATCAGAGTTACTGATTATAGCAGTCCTATTGACTCAGTAGTATTGTGTATTTGCCCTTGTGCTGCAAGACCAGAATTTGCAAGAAAAAAATCCTATGACATAATCCTGATCCTGCAAACACTTGGTCTGGGCTCAGCTTCTTTGGTGGAGAACATAATATGAACAGTAAGATTTTTCTGTAGACTTTCTCCAGTGTATGGCAAGACTAACATCTGGTTATTTTGAGATCCTCCCAGCCATTTAACTGAATGTTCCTCTGCAAAAACAGAATCAGAATCAGAGGATAATTTTCACTGACCTGCAGGTCAGCTGCTCCAATACCCTGCTGAGAGCAGGGAGTTCTTCATGATGGGTTGACTTGGGCTGTGTCTAGTTGAGTTTTGAGCAAAGTAATTCAGGCTCCACTACTTTTCTCTGCAACATGCTCAAATATTTGACAGCCCTGATCCTGAAAATGTTTCCATTTACCTGCTTGGGAACAATAATTTGTTAAGACTTGTGTCCCTTGTTCTTTGTCCTTTTGTTCTCCGTTTTGTCAAAGCATCTGGGAAAAGGCTGCTGCCCCCTTCTCCATGAGGGTCAGCAGGGCAGCAGCTGGACCCCACCACAGACTGCTCTTCTCCCAGCTGAACAAGCCCTGTTCCCCCAGCTTCTTGTCCCTAAGCCATGAGCTCCTGTCCCTGATGATTTTGATAACGCTCCCCTCATTCCCTATTCTCGTTACTTAGTGCACAAATTCTGTAGGTTTCTCATTTACAATTTTAGCATATTTCTGGACTTTTGTTTCTCACCCGTCCCTTTTGCTTTTATCATTCTGAGATAGTTTGAAGTGTCCATGCTTCCTTTAAATTAAGGTGTTTTACACATGATTATTTCCTGAGCTATTCTCTATTTTTAGTCTGTGATGCTCAGAAGAGCGCCATTCTAACCGTTGTTTCAATATGAAGTAAAAACAGGATTTGTTTTCTTGAATCTGGAATTTTTTTGTTGTCACAGTATATTATATGACAAGACTTCTGAACTCCCTTGCTGTTGGCAAACTTACTTGTGGCATTGGTTCATGCCAAAGACTGGATATATTAACTCTTGTTGAACCTCTAAGCTAAAGTCACATCACATTCTATTTCTTCTTTCCCTAAGATGCTTACACTGATGAAGATCTGATGCTGTATTGGAAAAATGGGAATGAATCTCTGAAAACTGATGAAAAAATTTCTTTGTCTCAGTTTTTGATACAAAAATTCCACACCACATCAAGACTGGCTTTCTACAGTAGCACAGGTATCGACCTTTTCTGATGTCATACTATTGCTAAGCCTCATACTGCATTAACTGCTTTTGAGGGGGCTCTTGGGATTATGTCACTAAGGTGTAATCTCCACAGTCTGTTTGAAAGCTCAGTTTCTTGTTTTATTAGTCTTAGAAATAAAAGAACCAAAGAAAGGTCTTGTCTCTCCGTACCTGCTGTCCAGGCTGTTCTCACTGATTCTGGCTTTCCTCCTCTCTCAAAGGTTGGTACAATCGCCTCTACATAAATTTCACATTACGACGACACATCTTCTTCTTCCTGCTCCAAACCTACTTCCCTGCCACTCTCATGGTCATGTTGTCCTGGGTGTCCTTCTGGATTGACCGAAGAGCAGTTCCTGCCAGAGTCTCTTTGGGTGAGAACAACTGCAACAAGCCATGGCTGTGTGAAAAGCTTTGAGTGTGAAGGTTTTGGTAGGAAAGGGAACTGTTCATTTTAGTGGTTAAAGATATTGTGCAAGCAAATGATGGTTTTATCTGATGATTAATATAATGTATAACTTGCACTTTGTCTTAAGCCCTTCATCATTTAACAGTCTTCCTCACTTACATGCAGCTTAGAATAGAAAGTGCTGTGGTCTTAAAAATGAAGCTGTAACACATAATGGTACAGCTAGGAAACAGGGATCCTTGTCACCATTAGTCTCAGCAGACCTGATCTTAGGATTAGGTGTGTAAAAATATGTTTTAGCAGCATTGTGTTTAAACTCTGGAGTTTTAGGAGATTAAATGCAAAATGTTGACCACTCCATTGCTCCTCAAAACTGAACCCATCATGAGCAGAAAAATGTAGGCAGAGGAACAATTCTGCATTAGCAGAAGACATATTTTACACACGTTTATTCCATGCATCTTTTAGAGCATTATGTAGACCATAATTTCTGTTTTTCTAGAGACAAAGACTTTATAGACTGTATCAATCAACATTTCTTTGTTTTGGTTCTTTCCAGGGATAACCACCGTGCTGACCATGTCCACAATCATCACTGGAGTGAATGCCTCCATGCCTCGTGTTTCCTACATCAAAGCAGTGGACATTTACCTGTGGGTCAGTTTTGTGTTTGTCTTCCTCTCAGTGTTGGAATATGCAGCTGTGAATTACCTGACGACGGTGCAAGAGCGGAAGGAGAGGAAGCTTCGGGAGAGGGTGAGAAACACTTTTGTCATCCACTTATTCCCCTTTTTTCCCTTACAGCTGATCTGGCCTTCATATTGACTGTCTGTTAATGGGAAAACATTGACAACTATGTGTGTAATTGGGTCTGTTTAGACCGCTCCACCTCAGGCTGAATTGCTAACACAGAAAACGGGGATTTGATCTTATGGATCTTCATAGAAACATCAGAGAAGAGAGCGTGATCTGAACTGGGAAAGAATGCAGCCTGGAAATGTGAGGGAAGGGCAAGAAGGGAAAGCATAAAATCTGATATTTTTCTGCAGCTGCTACGATTGTTGTTTAGTAAGCTAAAGGTGTTATTTGGTGCAAATTAGTTTCCTCCTTCTACAGGCAACTTTACTCTGAAAACCGGGTATAATGGATGTCATGGTGGAGGTGTTCCCCATCACCAAACTCAAACAACAGTCAGACAAGTTTATGCTTGTACTCCTTAAAGTGCTATGAAAGGTCTAATCCTGTACCCCTGGAGTATTTCAAGACCTGATACATCCTGAGCATCTCGGCCCTACTATGAGCAGGACATAGGACAAGAGATGCTCTGAAATACTTTCCAGCCTGGGGTATCTTACAGACCTCTAGGCCCTTCTTTGTGATTAAACAAAGCACCATTGCCTTTTGAACAGTAAGGCTTGGGACCAAATTTTTTGGTCCCCATACACCCAAGACATCAACATCACCATGTTTTACAGTTTCTTTCTTCCCAGTAGGAACTCACTGCATTAGTCTACTGGTAATACTGGTAGCCTACTGTTTTTGACTCCTGGAGAAATTTGTAAAAGCTTGTTGGAAATGCCAATGCAGACATCATCTTTCATTACATTTAAGAAAGCTATTTCCCTCTGTGAACTACTCTTTTGGTTTTGCATGTCCTTCTCTTTCCCTTCCTTTTCGCCT